>SJYT01026057.1:367992-411211 GCA_006410635.1 Cephalophus harveyi
TGAAGATCTTTTTTGTACAGTTCTTCCGTGTATTCTTGCCACCTCTTCTTAATATCTTCTGCTTCTGTTAGGACCATACCATTTCTGTCCTTTATCGAGCCCATCCTTGCATGAAATGTTCCCTTGATATCTCTAATTTTCTTGAAGAGATCTCTAGTCTTTCCCATTCTGTTCTTTTCCTCTATTTCTTTGCATTGATCGCTGAAGAAGGCTTTCTTATCTCTTCTTGCTCTTCTTTGGAACTCTGCATTCAGATGCTTATATCTTTCCTTTTCTCCTTGGCTTTTCGCCTCTCTTTTTTCACAGCTATTTGTAAGACCTCCCCCAGACAGTCATTTTGCTTTTTTGCATTTCTTTTCCATGGGGATGGTCTATATATACATTATAATTCATAGTGGCTAATAAATTATGGTATATTCATTAAATAACAAATTTAATAAGATAATTCATCAAAGATAAATCTCAAAAATAATAATGAGTGAAAAAAGTTATAATAGGATAAACAGAATACCACAATTACCTAAGGTTTAAAAACACAACTTATATATCTATGCCATATGTGGATACATGTAGAGAAGAACTATAAATCTTGCATGGGAATGATGAATACTAAATTTTAAATGGTGATCCCCCTTGGCGTGGAGAGGAGGATGGGATCTGAATGGATTTGCCAAGGGCTTGGTGGCTTAGAAGGTAAAGCATCTACCTGCAATGCGGGAGACCTGGGTCGGGAAGATCCCCTGGAGAAGGAAATGGCAATCCACTCCAGCAGTCTTGCCTGGAAAATCCCATGGACCGAGGAGCCTGATAGGCTACAGTCCATGGGGTCGCAAAGAGTCGGACACGACTGGAGCGGCTTAGCAGCAGCAGCAGCAAGCTGAGTATACTATTTTATGATAGTGTTGTTTATTACTACCCTGTTTGCCTAAATATTTCATAATCATTATTTTAAACAAAAAAGAATAAATTAATACACGAGTGTATGGCAGAGGTAGTAAATCAGCACGGTCAGGCAGCTGATTGACTGAAGGGGTAGAGGGGAGGGAGAGAATGATTCACATATGACTAAGTTTTCCAGCTTTAGTAACTGGAAAGATGAGCTGGAATAAAGAACATAAAAAATTGAATGAGTATGGGTTGAACAATCATGAGTTTGATTTTAGATGTGTTGAGTTGGAGATGCTAGCAGGATATCCATGAGATATCCAACAGCCTATTATGGACTTGAACCCATAGCTAAAAAGAGAAGCAAATGCAGGTCAGGGAGTTGGGAGCCTATAAAAGAAAATAGACATATTGCTCTCTGTCCCCCCATCCACCCCTCCTTCCTGGCACAGAGCTCCTAACATCTTGTGATTCCCTGAGTGATAAGGGCACTAGGAGCATCTTTTGTTCAAATATTTGGTCTTTTACCCTGTATCTTGACACAGAGCTCCTAAATCCCTTGGAATTTCCTGGATGATAGGAGTATCTTTTGTTCTGAGTGGACTTTGAGTGGAGCTCCTGAATGGGGCTGAGCATCATAGATTGTTTTATTGGACAGCATTACAAAGATATAGAGAAATACTCATTTGAGAGAAAGTCAGAGGCCAGGTGACTTTTCAAGAGAGGAGAAAAATTAAGGAGGAAATGTTAACGGTGTCAAATGCTGATAAAGAATGAGAATCAGGGTATTGGCAATCCATGGATTTGGCAATAAGGAAGTCATTGGAATCTTTAAGATAGTATTTTGTTGACACCATCCATTATAGTAACCACTAATCACACGTGACTAGCGAGCACTTGAAATGTGGCTATTGTGACCCAAAATGAGTTTTTTATTGCTTTTAATTAATTTAAATTTATGGGCTTCCCAGGTGGCGTTAGTAGTAAAGCACCCACCTGCCAACGCAAGAGATGAAAGAGGTGAGGGTTCGATCCCTGGGTTGGAAAGATCCCCTCGAGTAAGAAATGGCAATCCACTCCAGTATTCTTCCCTGGAAAATTCCATGGACAGAGGAGTCTGGAGATCTGCAGTCCACGAGGCTCCAAGGAGTCAGACACAAGTGAGCAGGAGCACACATAATGTAAATTTAGATGGACACACGTCACTACTAACCACCATACCTGCCAGTGTACTTTTAGGGTTTCTTTTCCTCCTTCCAGCCCCTAAGTGATGAACGTTACTCCAGACTTGGATGTGGATTCCCTGAGCTTTTC
Source organism: Cephalophus harveyi (assembly GCA_006410635.1). Taxonomy (NCBI): domain Eukaryota; kingdom Metazoa; phylum Chordata; class Mammalia; order Artiodactyla; family Bovidae; genus Cephalophus; species Cephalophus harveyi. The sequence goes on from SJYT01026057.1 coordinate 370,192, forward strand.
TTTACAAACTCATCCCCAGGAAGCACCACCATTCCTGCGACTTCAGCCATCTCTAAATTCAGTCCCCAAGCTCTGTATCGTCTCCTGTCCCCTGAGTTCCGGTTCCATTACATCAAGCACTGTCAGTTCCTCTGGAATGTCTCCCTTTAACCTCAAACTTAGCATGTTCAAAGCTAAACCGATAACTTTCTACAGAACCAGGTCCCTTCTCCCTGTGACCTTCCTGTCTCTGACAGCAATTTCCTCATCCTTTTCTCACATGCCCATACATGAAATTGCCTTGAACACATTTCTCTCTTTTCTTTTTCACTGGCAGCCAGTTCCAAGGTGCTAACAAGTTTTCCTGCAGAATCTCCTTCAGCTACCCACTGAAACCAGGCAATTTATTGAGCTTTATTAATCCTTTTCTCACATGCCCATACATGAAATTGCCTTGAACACATTTCTCTCTTTTCTTTTTCACTGGCAGCCAGTTCCAAGGTGCTAACAAGTTTTCCTGCAGAATCTCCTTCAGCTACCCACTGAAACCACGCAATTTATTGAGCTTTATTCCATAAAGAAGGCTGAGTGCCAAAGAATTGATGCTTTTGAACTGTGGTGCTGGAGAAGACTCTTGAGAGTCCCTTGGACAGCAAGGAGATCAAACCAATCAATCCTTTGGGAAATCAATCCTGACTATTTACTGGGAAGGACTGATGCTGAAGCTGAAGCTCCAATACTTTGGCTACCTGATGCAAGGAGCCGACTCATTGGAAAAGACCCCGATGCTGGGAAAGATTGAAGGCAAAAGAAGAGGGTGGCAGAGGATGAGATGATTGGATAGCATCAATCCAACCGATTAAGTGGACATGAACTTGGCCGAACTCCGGGAGATGACGAGGGCGGCCCGGCGTGCTACAGTCCATGGGGTGGCGAAGAGTCAGACACAACATAGCGACTGAACAACAAATTCCGTAAGATAGTGCATAGCCCCTACCTCCAAGCCGCAGATAATCCACTTATGAGGAGAAAGATAAACATACACACATTCAGATAAAATAGAAGAGAAATAACAAAGTCTAAAGTTGGCTATATGCATTGATAGGGGAGCATCTTCCAAATTCAGAAATCACTGAGGGTGAGTTGGCTCCTTCTGAAAGAAATCAGAGTGTGCTTTGCCCTGTCTGGACTTCTGTAGCTCTAGATAGTATTCCAGACTTTCCTGCTCCCACCCCCAAATTAACCTTCCATTGCCTCAAAAATGTTAGTGATTCCCATTATCTAACATATACAAGGGTCTCTCTCAAAACCCTTCACTGCCCTATATGTAATCACTCTGTGCTGTGTGTTAAGTTGCTCAGTCGTGTCCAATTCTGTGTGACCCCATGAACTGTAGCCCACCAGGCTGCTCTGTCCATGGGATTCTCCAGGCAAGAATACTGGAGTGGTTAGCCATTCCATCCTCCAGGGGATCTTCCTGACGCAGGGATCAAACCCGGATCTCCTGTATTGCAGGCAGATTCTTTACCATCTGAGCCATCAGGGAAGCCTGAACCTTTATCACCAGGCTTGTCATGCCCTCTCCCCTGTGTTCTTGAAAATTCTAAAAAGCCTTTAAGCCTCAGTTCAAGCCTTGTTTCCATAAAGCCACTGCTTCCAGCAATTAGTAATTCCCTCGCTTTTAACTGTCTGTGTGCCCTTAATATTACGCTTAATTCGCAAACATGTTGTCATCACTGTTTAAATCCTACACATTTTGTGCCCAAACATGATATCTCACCCTTTTCCTGTGACTTGTAAGCAGTGATTCTCAAGGAAGGAGAGGAGTATGGTTTGAAAAGAAAACAGCTCTTCATTTGTCCCACTGGAACTTTTGTTTTTTTAAGGTATGACATTAACTTATTTGAATTTCAGATATTAAAAGAAAATGCTAGGGCTTCCCTGGTGGCTCAGGGGTAAAGAATCTGCCTGCTAGTGCAGGAGATGAGTTTGATCCCTGGTGGGAGAAGATTCCACATGCCTTGGAGCAACTAAGCCAGTGCTCCACAACTATTGAGCCTGTGCTCTAGAGCCCAGGAACCACAAGTACTGAGCCAATAGGCTCTAGAGCCTGCTCAGATGGTAAAGCATCTGTCTGCAGTGCAGGAAATATGGGTTCAATCCCTCGGTTCGGAAGGTCCTCTGGAGAAGGGAATGGCAACCCACTCCAGTACTCTTGCCTGGAAAATCCCATGGACAAAGGAGCCTGGTAGGCTATGGTCCATGGGGGTCGCAAAAGAGTCGGACACGACTGAGTGACTTCGCTGTGCTCTGCAACAGGAGAGGCCACTGCAATGACAAGTCCACACATCACAACCAGAGAGTTGTGCAACTAGAGAAAAGCTCACGCAGCAACGAAGACCCAGCACAGACAAAAATAAACAAATAAAGGTGTAACCAAAAAAGAACAAGAGAGAGAATGCTAGATTTTTGAAAATTTTTTATTTTGTATTAGAGTAAGCTGATTCAGTGTGATAGTTTCAGGTGAACAGCAGAGCAACTCAGCCATCCATATACATGTGACAAAAGAGACGTATTTAAGTACAAGAAATAATTATATTTGTTGTGCAAAGAAAAGATAATCAACAAACATCTATTGAATGGCTCACTGATTTCAATACACCACAAATTTGGATTCTGTTAAGGTGAAAGTTTCAGACATCTTATTTTGATGGAGAAACTGCTAATAATATGACCTGCTGATTGTAATGAGGTCACAAAACTAGTATTGATCAGCTGAACAAATCATCAAAAATTTGTAATGAAATCTTTAAATATTTTTATTATATACCACTTGATATATATAAAATATGTCCAACGTATATGTAAATTATAAAGCATAATAAATAAATTAAGTGGCTCTACAACCTAATTTAATATACTTCTGGTATTGATGAACTACCCAGAATGCAAGTGATCTATCATCCTTGACGGCAAGTGTCATTATTATATATATTTTTTTGGCCCCACCTCACATCTTGTGGAAGCTTAGTTCCTGGGCCAGGGATTGAACCCAGGCCCTTGAAAGTGAGAGCTCAGAGTCCTAACCTCTGGACTGCCAGGAAATTCCCAAAGCATCATTATTTTTCCTCTAATTATATGTATTTCAATGAGTTATTTTCTTAGTCTACTATACTAAAGAAACAATGTTTTTACTTCAAATATTAATATTTAAACTCAATAGCCAATATTCCTTTCTTACTCATAGCATTTGAATTATTTTATTTATAGCATGTTTATTTACTGACCTAATGAGTTTTCACTCTTTTACCCTACTTGAACAATGTGATTTTATATTACTGTGAGATAATCTTCCCACTTCATATTTCCTCCACCCTGAACTGAATAAGCCACTTATCTGCTTATGTTCCTAGTCTACTCAAGTCATTTCATTCCTGTCCCTCCCTCTGGTTTTGTATGACAAGCTTACTGCATGTTCCTTCTAAGTCACTGACAAATAAAATGAATAAAATTGGTCTTAATATTGATCCCTAGAGCTTTGTAATCCATCCATCCCAAACCATTCCACACTTTGATATCAAAGTCAGTGTGTAATCTACTTAAGTAGTTCATCCCCATACCATACTTTAACTTCTAGATTAGTTGTTTGTATAGCATTCTTTGCATGATCCCAAATAATTGGTTCGTGGCTTTCCTGAGCTGATATTTGTTGTTAGACCCAGAGATTAATTCCCATAACCATGGCAGATAAGATGTGAATTCATGCTGACTTTTTAAATTAAATCATAACTTTCTGATACTATCGATCGTTTTTCCTACAGAATTTACTTACATCTTGTCCTCCATGAAATTTAAACTCAATAATTCTAAACCTTGTACTCAAGAGAAAAGGGGTATTTAAGAAATGAACAAAACTTTAATGAAGATTTTATTTATTATAACTGGTATAGACATAGTCTATCGGTATTTCAAGTCACCTTTATCTTTTTTGATGAATTCAAACATCTGTGAAGAATCAAGAAGATAATATCTGAATTACAATTTTAAAAAACGTAGTAGTCAAAAATTCATAGACTTGTGCTTTAGAAGGATGTCTCCTTTAGAAGGAGCATGTTATGCTCAGTCACTCAGTTGTGTCCGACTCTTTGCAGCCCCATGAACTGCAGCCTTCGAAGGCTTCTCGGTTCAAGGAATTTTCCAGGCAAGTATACTGGAATGGGCTGCCATTTCCTTCTCCAGGGCATCTTCCCAACTCAGAGACAGAACCCAGGTCTCCCACATTGGCAGGTGGATTCTTTTACCACCAAGCCAGTTATACTTTGATTAAAATATATATACAAATATACTGATTCTGAATTATTGGAATTTCTTGTCATAAAAATATTAAAAAATGGACTTCAAAAAAATAAATAATAACAGCTGATTCTGTGTGTGTGTGTGTGTTTTGTTGCCCTGGGTCTTAATTGTGGCAGACAGATCTTCATTGCCAAGTGCAGGACCTAATTCCCTGACCAGGGATGGAACCCAGGCCCCTGCACTGGGAGCACAGAGTCTTTAATCACTGGACCACCAGGGAAGTCCCTACCTTGATTTTTAAATGAGAGGGGAAAAAGTAAGAATCTTCACTTTAAAAAATCTAGTTAAAAAAAAAACAAAATCTAGTAGGATACTAAGAGTGGAAGATTCTATAAGAACAGCATAGGGACCCATGCATAGAGGGGTTTAAGCAATCATGGAAAATTTTTTGAGCAGGAGATGAGAGCATGTGAACAAAGGCTTGGAAATGAATATTTTGAAAGTACGTAAAATCCAGGGAGAAACCAATGGAATGGAAAGATGTACAAACTTTTTAAAGTATGCTAAAAGTGAATGCACAAAAAGGCCAAATAAATAACCACACAGAATACCCTGCAAACAAATATCTCTGAAAACATAAACCGCAAGATAATACAAAGACAAGCAGTATATATCTCATATATGGAAAGTCCCTCCCCAAGACAAACCAGGGTGGTTAGTCACCCTACAATGTTAACATCTTATATGACCACGGCATATCCGTCAAAACTAAGAAACCAACACTGGTGAGTTATTTCCAACTACACTGCAGACTTTATTTGGATTTCACCTGCATGTCCACTAACATTCTTCTGTTCCAGGATATAACTCGAGATGCCATGCAGTGTTTTTTGTCCTGTCTTCAGGTCCTCCGGCCCACGGCAGTTTCGCAGTCTTCCCTTGCGTCTCACAACCTTGACTCTTGTGAGGAGTAATTGTATTCCACAGAAGGTTGCCCTCAATTTGGGTTTGTCTGATGTTTTTCTCATGTGTAGGCTGGTATAATGGGCTTTGGGGCCCTACTTTATTTTTAAACTCTGCAAATGTCAGTGCTCATTTTCATGGTTGCATTAGTCACTGTGGACTTTAATTTCCTCAGAACATCATTTTAATTTTTAAAAAGGGATTAAATCATTTGTTTTAGTTCTAGAGAGAGTTCTCACGTTACAATTTCACAGAGAGAAAAATCAAATTGCTTCAAATTCAAAAAATTCTTATTTAAAATTTGAAAATGACAGAGCTCATTGCTCAAGTTACCTTTGAAGCCATAAGACTTCTTCCATGGCACCATCCTCAGGGCGTAAAAGTATATCAACATTTGACTACATAGATAATGCCATGAAGGTTTATTTTTCTATTTGTAGAAAGAAAATATATTCTCTGTAGAAAATTTGTAAAACAGAGATGATGCCTAGAAAGAAAAATTAATTACAATTCTACTATCTTAGAAAAACAACTGGTTGTAACTGTTAACCTTCTTTTATATTCTTTTAGTGGGAATAGGTCTGATAGACACAGTGCCTGACGAACTATGGATGGAGGTTCGTGACATTGTACAGGAGACAGGAATCAAAACCATCCCCAAGAAAAAGAAATCCAATAAAGCAAAATGCCTGTCTGAGGAGGTCTTACAAATAGCTGTGAAAAGAAGAGAAGCAAAAAGCAAAGAAGAAAAGGAAAGATATACCCATTTGAATGCAGCGTTCAAAGAATAACAAGAAGAGATAGGAAAGCCTTCCTCAGTGATCAATGTAAAGAAATAGAGGAAAACAATAAAATGGGAAAGACTAGAGAGCTCTTCAAGAAAATCAGAGACACCAAGGGAACATTTCATGCAAAGATGGGCTCGATAAAGGACAGAAATGGTAGGGACCTAACAGAAGCAGAAGATATTAAGAAGAGGTGGCAAGAATACACAGAAGAACTATACAAAAAAGATCTTCATGACCCAGATAATCATGATGGTGTGATCACTCACCTAGAGCCAGACATCCTGGAAGCATCACTACGAACAAAGCTAGTGAAGGTGATGGAGTTCCAGTTAAGCTGTTTCAAATCCTAAAACATGATGCTGTGAAAGTGCTACACTCAATATGTCAGCAAATTTGGAAAACTCAGCAGTGGCCACAGGACTGGTAAAGATCAGTTTTCATTCCAATCCCAAAGAAAGGCAATGCCAGAGAATGTTCAAACTACCACACAATTTCACTCATTTCACATGCTAGCAATGTAATGCTCAAAATTCTCCAAGCCAGGCTTCAACAGTATGTGAACCATGAACTTCTAGATGTTCAAGCTGGTTTTAGAAAAGGCAGGGGAACCAGAGATCAAATTGCCAACATCCGCTGGATCATCGAAAAACCAAGAGAGTTCCAGAAAAACATCTACTTCTGCTTTAATGACTATGCCAAAGCCTTTGACTGTGTGGATCACAATAAACTGTGGAAAATTCTGAAAGAGATGGGAATACCAGACCACCTGACCTGCCTCTTGAGAAACCTGTATGCAGGTCAGGAAGCAACAGTTAGAACTAGACATGGAACAACAGACTGGTTCCAAATAGGAAAAGGAGTACGTCAAGGCTGTATATTGTCACCCTGCTTATTTAACTTATATGCAGAGTACATCATGAGAAACGCTGGGCTGGAAGAAGCACAAGCTGGAATCAAGATTGCCGGGAGAAATATCAATAACCTCAGATATGCAGATGACACCACCCTTATNTGGAACAACAGACTGGTTCCAAATAGGAAAAGGAGTACGTCAAGACTGTATATTGTCACCCTGCTTATTTAACTTATATGCAGAGTACATCATGAGAAGCGCTGGGCTGGAAGAAGCACAAGCTGGAGTCAAGATTGCCGGGAGAAATATCAATAACCTCAGATATGCAGATGATACCACCTTTATGGCAGAAAGTGAAGAGGAACTAAAAAACCTCTTGATGAAAGTGAGAGAGGAGAGTGAAAAGGTTGGCTTAAAGCTCAACATTCAGAAAATGAAGATCATGGCATCTGGTCCCATCACTTCATGGCAAATAGATGGGGAAACAGTGGAAACAGTGTCAGACTTTATTTTTTGGGGCTCCAAAATCACTGCAGATGGTGATTGCAGTGATGAAATTAAAAGACGCTTCCTCCTTGGAAGGAGGGTTATGACCAACCTAGATAGCATATTAAAAAGCAGAGACATTACTTTGCCAGCAAAGGTCCATCAAGGCTATGGTTTTTCCAGTAGTCATGTATGGATGTGAGAATTGGACTGTGGAGAAAGCTGAGCGCTGAAGAATTGATGCTTTTGAACTACGGTGTTGGAGAAGACTCTTGAGAGTCCCTTGGACTTGCAAGGAGATCCAACCAGTCCATTCTAAAGAAGATCAGTCCTGGGTATTCTTTGGAAGGTATGATCCTGAAGCTGAAACTCCAGTACTTTGGCCACCTCATGCGAAGAGCTGACTCATTGGAAAAGACTCTGATTCTGGGAGGCATTGGGGGCAGGAAGAGAAGGGGACAACAGAGGATGAGATGGCTGGATGGCATCACCAACTTGATGGATGTGAGTCTGAGTGAACTCCGGGAGTTGGTAATGGACAGCAGGGCCTGGCGTGCTGCAATTCATGGAGTCGAAGAGTCGGACACAACTGAGCGACTGAACTGACTGACTGACTGATGCAAAGAGCCAAATCATTGGAAAAGACCCTGATGCTGGCAGACATTGAGGGTAAGAGGATAAGCGGGTGGCAGAGGATGAGATGGTTAGATAGCAGTGCTGACTCAATGAGCATGAGTTTGAGCTCATTCTGGCAAATTGTGGAGGACAGGGAGCTCTGCATGCTGCAGTCCATGGGGTCACAGAGAGTCAGACATAACTTAACAACTGAAAAACAACAATGCCATCTTTCAAGGATCTTAGAGCTATCTGGTTTCTGAGAAGATGCCAATTCAAATTTAGTGATTTATTTCTTTAAAAATAATCAATACATTTTAACAACTCAAAGAAGACACTTTTTTCTAAAACAAACTGAAGAGAACATTTTATCAGTGACAGTATCATAGGGAAATAAATATGAAAATAAAAACAACTGAATTGATGAAAGTAATCAGCTAACTGAGCTTCATAGTATATATTTGAATCAAATTATTAATGAATTAAAATTATTTCAACTTTATACATGGGAAAAACTGAGCAGTATTTGAAGAAGATTAAATATTTGTGACCAGAATAAAGGAGACAGATATTTATGTGCTTTTATTGTGGGTTGTGCACTATGAAAACTAAACATGTCGTGTTGCTTGATCCTTGTAGCAAACAAGTTCTGGAAAACAGTGGCCTAACTGAATAGAAGGTACTTCTTATTTGCATTGCAAATTTGACATGGGTCAGTAGGGTTGCTTTGTACCTATTCAGGGGCCCTTACTGATGAAGGAGCTTTACAGGAGCTTTGACAATTATGGAAACAGAAAGAATTGTCTCCTGGCTCTTTTTATTCCCCCAGGTTTATTGACATATAACTGGTATATAACTCCTTTAAGTTTAATGTGTACAGTGTGATGATTTGATACATGTATACATTAAAGAATGTTTATCAGAATAAGGTTAGCTGACATCTTCATTTCACATAATTTCATTTTTTGTTATTCTTTTGTCATGGTGAGAACACTTAAGGTGTTGTTTCATAGCCCCGTCAAGGATACAATATGGTATTGTCAACTATAGTCACCATGCTATGCATTAGATAACTGGGACTTACTCATCTTTTAACTGATAGTTTATGCTCTTTGACCAGCCTCTCACCATTTACCCAATACTCCAATTCTTGGTAACCATTAATCCATTTTGTTTCTTTGAGCTCAACTTTGTTAATTTCTAAGTGAAGTCATGTAGTATTTGTCTTTGTCTGACTTACTCCACTTAGACTGTTGAAGGCTTTTTTTATTATAAAAGGTTGTTGATTTCTGTCATATGATTTTTCTGCATCTCTTGAGATGATAATGACTTTTGTCTTTTATTTTTTTAGTGTGATGTATCACATTTATTTGCATATGTTGAACCATCCTTGCATCTCAGTGATTAATCTTGCTTGACAATTGTATATAATCCTTTAATACATTTAATGTGCTGTAGAATTTCATTTTTTAGTGTTTTGTTGAGAAATTTTGCATATACTTTCATGAGGAATATTATCCTGTAGTTTTCTTGTAGTGCCCTTATGTGGCTTTGGTGTCAAGGTAATGCTGGCGTTGTAAAATGAGTTTGGGAGTGTTTCCTCCTCTTCAGATATTTGGAAAAGTCTGAGAAGAATTGGGGTTAATTCTTTTTAAAATTTTGGTAGAATCACCTCTGAGATCATCTGATCTGGAATTTTCTTTGTTGGAAGGTTTTTGATAACTGATTCAGTCTCCTTTCTGGTAACTGGTCTGTTCAGTTACTCTGTTTCCTCATGCTTCAGTGTTCGCAGTTTGTGTGTTTTTAAGAATTTATCCATTTCTTCTATTATCCAATTTGTTGGTATATAATTATTTACAGAAGTCTCTTATGATTCTTTGCATTTCTGTTTTTTCTCCTCTTTCATTTATAATTTTATTTATTTGAATCTTCTCTCTTTTTATGCTTAGTAGGAGAAGGAAGTGGCAACCCACTGCAGTGTTCTTGCCTGGAGAATCCCAGGGACGGGGGAGCCTGGTGGGCTGCCATCTATGGGGTCACACAGAGTCAGACACGACTGGAGTGACTTAGCAGGAGCAGCAGCAGTCTAGTTAAAGCTTTGTCAATTTTGTTCATCTTTTCAAAAACTCAACTCTGAGTGTCTTTAATTTTTTCCCTATCACTTTTCTATTATTTATTTCATTTATTTCTTGTCAGATCTTTCTTATGTACTGCTTTTGTTAACTTTGGGCTTTGGGCTGTTGAAGCTCTCTATTGAAATTGTATTGTATTTCCGTTTAGTCATTATACTTTTCAGTTTAATGTTTCCATTTGGTTCTTTTTTACATTTTCTATCTCTTTGAACTTCTTATTTTGTTTTTATATTGTTTTCCTGATTTCGTTGATTGTTTATCCAGGTTCCCTAGTAACTCTCTGAGCATCTTTAGGACAGTTACTTTGAATTCTTTGTCAGGAAATTCACATGTTCCCCTTTCTTTAGGGTCAGTTACTGGAAGTTTTTTGTGTTCCTTTGATGGTGTCCTGTTTCCTTGATTCTGCACAATCCCAGTAGCCTGGCATAGGTGTCTGCACATCTGAAGAAGCAGTCATCTCTTCTCGGCTTTATGAACTCACTGGCCAGGAAAGCCCTTCACCTACCTGTGGGGGAGTGGTGGAGCATGCTGTGGCCACAGTGATGCAGGATGCCAGGTACAAGAGTATATGGCGTCTCCATAGCTCAGGTCATGGGAGTCAACAACTGTGTGGTCCTTGGTGAGTTCTCTGAGGTTCCACTTGCGTTCCTGCAAGGGCTGTGGATGTCCTCAGCAGTGCCCCTCAAGGCCAGCAGCTGGGGACCAGGGCAGGTAGCAGGAGTATCTGGGCTGGTGGTGTGATACTCTTGGTTGTGGTGGCCAACTATAGGTGTCTATGTAGTGACAGGGGCTGGATGCAGATGTGCACATAGTGGTGAGGGGCCAGGGACAGCAGCAAGGGCTGGGCTGGACTGCCTGTGCGCTAGCAGCTCTGGGGTGCCCTGGCTGTCAGTGCACACTCCTGTTGCACACTCACACCTGTAGCTAGAGTCTTGCCACAGGGACAAGCATAGCAGTGGATGCCAGCATTTCATAACATGAGAACAAGACCCCTATGGCCAACGTTGTGAAATGCTGGTGCCCAACTGCAAGGGCTGACCTCAAGCAGCGTATGGTGGTTGAGTTCAGCCATAGAGGTCCCGTTGTTCAGTCGATAAGTTGTATCTGACTCTTTGTGACCCCTGAACTGCAGCTCGCCTGGCTTCCCTGTCCTTCACTATCTCCCTGAGTTTACTCAAACTCAAGTCCATTGAGTCACTGATGCCATCCAACCATCTCTTCCTCTGTCGTCCTCTTCTCCTCCTGTCTTCAGTCTTTCCCGTCATTAGGGTCTACTGGCATATAACACTGGTGCAGCCAAGGAGCTACTGGGGGTCCTAGAACATGGTGGTGGGGGGGAGAAGTGTGGAGGTAACTCGGGCAGCTGACATCTGCAAATGCAATAGCCCATAGGCTGAAATCTAGTGATATCTGTAGTGGGTCCATGGCAGCCATGCTGGCTATTGGTTTCTCCAGCGGCAGCAGTGGCTGAGATCTTCTGCAGAGCAGATCATTGGGAACTGTGGTCCCTCCTGTAGCTGATAAGGGTAGTCCCTGCCTTTCATCCTGACTCCTAGCTTTCTCTGTATGTCTCAGCTTTGCAAATCTCCAGATATAGTTAAACTAAAGTGGGTTCTGTCTTGAAAGGCTAGGATAACAAGTTGCTCACCTTACTCTACTTTTCCAATCCAAGGGAACTCCTTCCAGCTGGGAATTCCCTCTTGGTGCTTAGCAGTGCCAGCAGGGAGAATGAGATGAAGCAGACAAAATGAAGCCAGGCTTCCTTCCCTTATGTGATTATTCTCAGGATTTTTGTTCTACTATGTTGCTGAAGTTTTTTAAGTGGACTTTTGCACTCTCCCAGAGCTATTTTAGTTCATGGATAGCTGTTTGATTATTGATCCTTTTTGGGGGGTGAAGGCTGGGGTCTCTCATCCCACCATCTTGGTGATGTCACTCTCCACTGACACTTTAATCATCCATTTGTTTGTGATACATTTCATTGGCTACATGTAGCCACACTCAGGGAATTACAATCTTACTGTGTGTTTAAAAGGAAGTCGGACTATATTTGTAGAGTCCTAAAGATCAGCACAATCTTTCTAATCCTAAAAACACTGAGAGTCAGAGGGATTAGCGTGTGCATCTCTAGTCATGTCCGACTCTTTGCCACCCCAAGGACTCTAGCCTGGTAGGCTCCTCTGTCCATGGGATTTTCCCAGCCAGAATACTGGAGTGGGTTACCATTTCCTCTTCCAGGGTTATTCCTGACCCAGGGATCGAACCCAAGTCTCCTGCATTGGCAGGCAGATTTTTCTCAATGAGCCACTGGGAAAGACCCTCAGAGAGGTTAGATAATTTACCAAAGACTACTTACATATTCCCTGATGTTTCTCTGCTGTTCTTATCACTACACAGTCTCTCATCCCCTAATGATAGATATGAAGTATGGCTTGAGGTTTATGTCACCCATGGTTGAAAAGAATAAAATAAGCGTTAAAGATAGTCACCGATAAGCCCAAATAAATGGCACCTGTAAGAAATTGGAAAAAATAAGTAATTAAAGAATAAGAAAGTAATGGCAATATATTGAGGGAGAAATCTCCCAGCTGACAATCAAATCTCACTGTTGCTCTGCATTTAAAATGAAATTCATGATCCATTTCAACAGGACCTGAGCTGCTGAAGGGCTCTCACCCCTTCTTCCATTGCCAACTCATATTTCATCAAGTAAAACAAAGGTCAAGGGAGATTTTATCAGAGCAAATAATTTTGAGAAACAGTTAATAGTTCAGTTCAGTTCAGTCTCTCAGTTGTGTCCAACATTTTGTGACTCCATGAACAGCAACATGCCAGGCTTCCTTGTCCATCACCAACTCCTGGAGTTTACTCAAACTCATGTCCATTGAGTTGGTGATGCCATCCAACCATCTCATTTTCTGTCGTCCCCTTCTCCTCCTGTCCTCAATCTTTCCTAGCATAAGGGTCTTTTCCAATAAGTCAGTTCTTTGCATCAGGTGGCCAGTGTATTGGAGTTTCAACTTCAGCATCAGCCTTCCAATGAATATTCAGGAATGATTTTCTTTTGGATCGACTGGTTGAGTCTCCTTGCAGTTGAAGGGACATCAAGAGTCTTCTCCAATACCACAGTTCAAAAGTATCAATTCTTCTGTGCTCAGCTTTCTTTATAGTCCAACTCTCATATCTATACATGATTACTGGAAAAACCATAGCCTGACTAGATGGACCTTTATTGGCAAAGTAATGGCTTTGTTTTTTAATATGCTATCTAGGTTGGTCATAACTTTCCTTCCAAGGAGTAAGCATCTTTTAATTTCATGGATGCAATCACTATCTGCAGTGATTTTGGAGCCCCCCAAAAATAAAGTCTGACACTGTTTCCCCATCTATTTGCCATGAAGTGATGGGACCAGATGCCATGATCTTAGTTTTCTGAATGTTGAGCTTTAAGCCAACTTTTTCACTCTCCTCTTTCATTTTCAGCAAAAAGCTCTTTAGTTCTTCTTCACTTTATACCATAAGGGTGGTGTCATCTGCATATCTGAGGTTATTGATATTTCTCCCGGCAATCTTGATTCCAGCTTGTGCTTCCTCCAGCCCAGCGTTTCTCATGATGTACTCTGCATACAAGTTAAATAAGCAGGGTGACAATCTACAGCCTTGACATACTCCTTTTCCTGTTTGGAACCAGTCTGTGGTTCCTTATCCAGTTCTAACTGTTGATTCCTGACCTGCATACAGATTTCTCAAGAGGTAGGTCAGGTGGTCTGGTATTCCCATCCCTTTCAGAATTTTCCACAGTTTGTTGTGATCCACACAGTCAAAGGCTTTGGCATAGTCAATAAAGCAGAAATAGATATTTTTCTAGAACTCTTTTGTTTTTTTGATAATCCAGAGGATGTTGGCAGTTTGACCTCTGGTTCCTCTGCCTTTTCTAAAATGAGCTTGAACATTTGAAGGTCATGGTTCACGTACTGTTGAAGACTGGCTTGGAGAATTTTGAGCTTTACTTTGCTAGCATGTGAGATGAGTACAGTTGTGCAGTTGTCTGAGCATTCTTTGGCATTGCCTTTCTTTGGGATTGGAATGAAAACTGACCTTTTCCAGTCCTGTGGCCACTGCTGAGTTTTCCCAATTTGCTGGCATATTGAGTGCAGCATTTTCACAGCATCATCTTTCAGGATTTGAAAAGCTCAACTAGAATTTCATCACCTCCACTAGCTTTGTTCATAGTGATGCTTCCTAAGGCCCACCTTCCAGAATGTCTGGCTCTATTTGAGTGATCACACTATCATGATTACCTGGGTCATGAAGATGTTTTTGGTATAGTTCTTCTGTGTATTCTTGCCACCTCTTCTTAATATCGTCCTCTCTATTATGTGCTAACAGTTTCTGTCCTTTATTGAGCCAATCTAATATTCCCTTGGTATCTCCAATTTTCTTGAACAGCTCTCTAGTCTTTCCTGTTCTATTGTTTTCCTCTATTTCTTTGCACTGATCACTGAGGAAGGCTTTCTTATCCCTCTTTGAAATTTTTTGGAACTCTGCATTCAAATAGGTATATCTTTCTCTTTCTTCTTTGCCCTTTGCTTCTTTTCTTTTCATAGCTGTTTGTAAGGCCTCCTCAAACAGCCATTTTGCTTTTTTGCATTTCTTTTTCTTGGGCATGGTCTTGATCCCTGTCTACTGTACAATGTCATGAACCTCCATCCATAGTTCATCAGGCAATCTTTCAGTTCTAATCCCTTGAATCTATTTCTTGCTTCCACTGTATAATCATAAGGGATTTGATTTAGGTCATTACTGAATGGTCTAGTGATTTTTCCTACTTTCTTCAATTTAAGTCTGAATTTGGCAATAATGGGTTTGTGATCTGAGCCACAGTCAGCTCCCAGTCTTATTTTTGCTGACTGTATAGTGAATCTACATCTTTGGCTGCAAAGAATCTGATCAATCTGATTTTGGTATTGACTATCTGGTGATGTCCATGTTTAGAGTCTTCTCTTTTGTTGTTGGAAGAGGGTGTTTTCTGTGACCAGTGAGTTCTCTTGACAAAACTCTGCCTGTCTTTCCCTGCTTCATTCTGTACTCCAAGGTCAAGTTTGCCTGTTACTCTAGGTGTTTCTTGACTTCCTTCTTTTACATTCCATTTCCCTATAAACAGCGGCAGCTTAGATGAGCAACCCCACGTCCAAGGAGCGGCAGCTGCACCGGCACAGGAGGGCCGAGAGGAGCTACTCCACGTTCAAGGTCAGGAGGGGTGGCTGTGAAGAGATGCCCCATGTCCAAGGTAAGACACACCTAAGTAAGATGGTAGGTGTTACAAGAGGGCATCAGAGGGCAGACACACTGAAACCATAATCATAGAAAACTAGTCAATCTGATCACACAGACCACAGCCTTGTCTAATCAATGAAACTAAGCCATGCCGTGTGGGGACACCCAAGACAGGTCATGGTGGAGAGGTCTGACAGAATGTGGTCCACTGGAGAAGGGAATGGCAAACCACTTCAGTATTCTTGCCTTGAAAACCTCATGAACAGTATGAAAAGGCAAAATGATAGGATACTGAAAGAAGAACTCCCCAGGTCCGTAGGTACCCAATATGCTACTGGAGATCAGTGGAGAAATAACTCCAGAAAGAATGAAGGGATGGAGCCAAAGCAAAAACAATACCCAGCTGTGGAAGTGACTGGTGATAGAAGCAAGATCCAATGCTGTAAAGAGCAATATTGCATAGGAACCTGGAATGTTAGGTCCACGAATCAAGGCAAATTGAAAGTGGTCAAACAGGAGATGGCAAGAGTGAACGTTGACATTCTAGGAATCAGCGAACTAAAATGGACTGGAATGGATGAATTTAACTCAGATGACCATTATATCTACTACTGTGGGCAGGAATCCCTTAGAAGAAATGGAGTAACCATCATGGTCAATAAGAGTCTAAAATGCAGTACTTGGATGCAATCTCAAAACAAATCAAGGCAAATTGGTTTTGCCTTGAGCAAAACCATGTCCAAGGAGTGGCAGCTGCACCGGCACAGGAGGGCCAAGAGGAGCTACTCCACGTTCAAGATCAGGAGGGGTGGCTGTGAAGAGATGCCCCACGTCCAAATAGAGAAAACAACAGATGATCTCTGTTCATTTCCAAGGCAAACCATTCAATATCACAGTAATCCAAGCTTATGCCCCAATCAATAAAGCTAAAGAAGCTGAAGTTGAATGGTTCTATGAAGACCTACAAGACCTTTTAGAGCTAACACCCACAAAAGATGTCCTTTTCATTATAGGGGACTGGAATGCAAAAGTAGGAAGTCAAGAAACACCTGGATCACAAGCTGGAATCAAGATTGCCAGGAGAAATATCAATAACCTCAGATATGCAGATGACACCACCCTTATGGCAGAAGGTGAAGAGGAACTAAAAAGCCTCTTGATGAAAGTGAAAGAGGAGAGTGAAAATGTTGGCTTAAAGCTCAACATTCAGAAAATTATGATCATGGCATCTGGTCCCATCACTTCATGGGAAGTAGATGGGGAAATAGTGGAAGCATGGCTGATTTTATTTTTCTGCACTCCAAAATCACTGCTGATGGTGATTGCACCCATGAAATTAAAAGACGCTTACTGCTTGGAAGGAAAGTTATTACCAAACTAGATAGCATATTAAAAAGCAGAGACATTACTTTGCCAATGAAGGTCTGTCTAGTCACAGCTATGGTATTTCCAGTAGTCATGTATGGATGTGAGACTTGGACTGTGAAGAAAGCTGAGCACAAAAGAATTGATCCTTTTGAACTGTGGTGTTGGAGAAGATTCTTGAGAGTCCCTTGGACTGCAAGGAGATCCAACCAGTCCATTCTGAAGGAGATCAGCCCTAAATATTCATTGGAAGGACTGATGCTAAAGCTAAAACTCCAATATTTTGGCCACCTCATGTGAAGAGTTGACTCACTGGAAAAGACCCCGATGCTGGGAGGGACTGGGGGCAGAAGAAGAAGGGGATGACTGAGGATGAGATGGCTGGATGGCATCACTGACTCGATGGACATGAGTTTGAGTGAACTCTGGGAGTTGGTGATGGACAGGGAGGACTGGAGTGCTGAGATTCATGGAGTAGCAAAGAGTTGGACACAACTGAGCGAATGAACCGAACTGAACTCCCTATAATAAAAGGGACAGTTTTTTTGGGTGTTAGTTCTGAAAGGTCTTGTAGGTCTTCATAGAACTGTTCAACTTCAACTTCTTCAGCATTCCTGGTCAGTCCATAGACTTGGATTACCGTAATATTGAATGGTTTGTCTTGTAAATGAAAAGAAATCATTTTGTCGTTTTTCAGATCACATCCATGTCCTGCATTTAGGACTCTTTTGTTGACTCTGATGACCACTCCATTTCTTCTAAGGAATTCTTTCCTACAATAGTAGATATAATAGTCATTTCAGTTAAATTCACCCATTCCAGTCCATTTTAGATCTCTGATTCCTAAAATGCCGATATTCACTCTGGCCTTTTCCTGTTTGACAACTTCCAATTTGTCTTGTTTCATGGACCTAACATTCCAGGTTTCTTTGCAATATTGCTCTATACAGCTTTGGACTTTTCTTCTATCACCAGTCACATCCACAACCGGGTGTTGTTTTTACTTTGGCTCCATTCCTTCATTCTTTCTGGAGTTATTTCTCCATGATCTCCAGAAGCATATTGGGCACCTACTGACCTGGGGAGTTCATCTTTCAGTGTCCTATCTTTTTCCTTTTCATGCTGTTCATGGGTTTCTCAAGGCAGGAATACTGAAGTGAGTTGCCATTCCCTTCTCTAGTGGACCACATTCTGTCAGACCTCTCCAGCATGACCCATCTGTCTTGGGTGGCCCTACATGGCATGGCTCACGTTTCATTGAGTTGCACAAGGCTGTGGTCCATGTTATCAGATTGGTTAGTTTTCCCTAATTGGGGTTTTCAGTATGTCTGCCCTCTGATGGAGGAGGATAAGAGTCTATGGAAGCTTCCTGATGGGAGAGAATGACTGAGGGGGAAACTGGGTCTTATTCTTATGGGTGGGGGCATGCTCAGTAAATCTTTTATCCAATTTTCTGTTAATGCGGAAGCTATGTTTCCTCCCTGGGGCCAAACTATGGTGGAGGTAATGAAGATATTGACTACTTCCTTTAAAAGATCCCATGCATCCACAATTAATAGACTGAGCAACAACTCATGGTCAGGGGAGAGAGCCAAAGATCTTCTCATTCCTAGGATAAAGCCTGTACTTGAATTTTAATTGTGAATTTCCTGTATCCCCCTTCTGAAAGTGAAAGTGTTAGTTATAAATAAAAGCATTTTAATTTTGGTCTTCAGTTCAAAATTTTTGTAGGAGAAACTCCTTTCCTCTCCTTCACATGCATGCTCAGTTGTTCAGTCATGTCTGACACTTTTGCAACCCCATGGACTGTAGCCCACTAGGCTTCTCTGTCCATGGGATTTCCCTTGCAAAAATACTTCAGTGGATTACCATTTTCTCCTCCAAGAAATCTTCCTGACCCAGGGATTCAATCTGTGTCTCTTGCATCTCCTGCATTGGCAGGCAGATTCTTTACCACTGTGTCACCTGGGAAGCCTTCCTTGCCTTGGTCTATGTGATTTATGTACACTGGTGATCCCCAGTCATACCCTCCAGTCTAAGCATAAGCAAAGGACTGAGGCTTGACCAAAGAGAATGTGCCATCCTCTGACAGAGCAGGTATTTCAAGAAGGGATATTAATACCAAACAAAGTGATTAGTATCATCTCTGGAAAATGAGAGGGAGTGTTTGCTGAATAAAACTTGCTCATTTTGCTGAAATTCCCTGCTATAAAGACAATATAGAGCTAGAAATTTGAGTGGCTTTTAAAAATTCTAAATATTAAAATTTCTGAAAATAAGGTTATGGTTTCTACCCTGTAAGAGTGTTATGAATATCAAGTGATGTTTATATAAACATCAATCCATGACTTTGCCTAGTTTACAATAGGTATACATTAAGGAGTTGGTGATGGACAGGGAGGCCTGGCGTGCTGCGGTTCATGGGTTCGCAAAGAGTCGGACACGACTGAGCGACTGAACTGAACTGAAATGATAGATAAAGCTAAAGTATAAAGGTGCAAATAATGTAGGAATTTATTATCCAAAGAATTATATCTCTATAAAAATATTGCCTATATTGTAAGATTTTACTCTCTATTATTTCCAAGTATAGCTATATTTGGATTACTCAGTATTGAACTAATCAAAAAGTCACTACAAAAATACTCTCTTTGTAACAAAGGGTATGACAAATGCAGTTAACTTTGTACATCTCTAGAGTGTATTACATATGCTCATGAGATGACTTTGGACTTGCAAGTTTTAGAAGTTGTTCAATACATTTTTTTAGTGTTAAATACATTTTATTTCAGCCAGATACATGGATATTACTTCATCATTAATGGAATCCAAGCCCTTGTAAATTTGCAATGTGTATAACAAGAAAACCCTATCTTCTTGTATAGTGTCAGGGTTTTTATACACCTTGAAATGTTGTTACTAAGAATAAGAATCATCAGAAGACTGCTTATATGTTCTATGAAGAGGCCCACTGTTAAAGAAAAATTCATCTCTATGCTGCCTGTCTTACCCTGGGCTGCTATAACAATATACCATAGATTGGTTGGCTTAAAGAACAGGTATTTATTTCTCATAGCTCTGGCGGCTGGGAAGTCCAAGATCAGGGTTCCTGCATGGTTACGTTCTGATGAGAGCCCTCTTTCAACTTTGGTTGGGTCCTCACATGGCTAAAAGAGAGAGTCTGGTATCTTTCTCTTCTTATAATGCCACAGAGCCCATTTGGGCTCCCCGCAATGACCTTATCTCAACCTAATTACTTCTCAGTGATCCCATTTCCAAATAGCATCACATTGGATAGCAAGGCTTCAATTCAGTCCTTTAAAACTACCTTGACTCTATTCCCAGCAATTTCTTGAAGAATTATTCAATTATTTGAATTATTCAAGAATTATTCTAATTTCTAGTCAGTAAAAAAGATAGGCAGCAGATTAGATGCTAGTAATAATTACCAAATGCAAAATGCCTGCTATTAAGCCAAACTACTGTCTCAACTACATGAGCAATATTTCTGATACTGATTTGCTTTTCTTCTCTCTTCCCCAAGAAGGGCAAGTCTTCACTTAACCCCAAGAGTGACAATTTTACATGAGAGTCATGATTTAAACTGTGATCTCATGGCATAAGGGCTGTCAGCACTGGTGGCATAATTTTGAATATTTTCATTTGAGTTTTTTCAGGAAGAGTAGGTGAATGGTGTTGGAAGCCAGAAATTTTATCAAGTAAATATTCACAAGTATTCTATAATTTAAACAGAGTGACTGGAATCCAAAGAATGTATATACTACCCATGAGAATTCTCTGGTTTTAACTCTTCATGCACCACCACCATGGATTTATGCATGCATGCATGCTAAGTCACTTCAGTTGTGTCTGACTCTGCGACGCTATGGACTGTAACCCTCCAGGCTCCTCTGTCCATGGGATTTCCCAGGCAAGAATACTGAAGTGGCTTGCCATGCCCTCCTCCAGGCATGGATTCTATATAAACATTCAAATCAAGAACACTTCATATCTATATACAGGTCATCTTCTATCTACTTAGGCCCATTATGACTAAGCATTTGGACTGTTTCTTTTGGTCTCTGTGTTTTGAAAAGTTAGAAATGAAAGCAGGAGAGATCAAGTGGACACCCTAAATACTAGGCACCAGATTCTCAAATGTCTCAAACAGAAATCCTTAACTTCAAAATGTGATAAAATAAGTTTTTATAAAATAATTGCTGATGACATTAAGGTTTTCGTAATGGCTGATTTTGTGTCAGGCTGGGTCCTACAGCCCAGAAGGAGGACAGGAGGAGAGAGGAGAAGAAAGTAAAAGAGATTAAAAAAAAATTTTTTTTTCCATTATGGTTTGCTATGGCTTCCCTGGTGGCTCAGACACTAAATAATTGGCCTGCAATGCAGGAAATCCTGGTTCAACTCCTGGCTCAGAAAGATCTCCTGGAGAAGGGAATGGCTCCCCACTCCAGTATTCTTGCCTGGAGAATTCAGTGGACAGAGGAGCTTAGCGGTATTAATATCAAAGTTATAACAAAATTTGAAATTAAAAGGAAAATTACTGGCATTTTCCATTTATAAAGATTAGAATATTGATTTTCTGTTGTGGAACTGTGCTAGGTTTTACACATAGCCTTTGAATCTTAATTATTTTACTAACTTGTGCCATTCCATGTTAAAAAATAATTTCAGAATTTCCAGCACTGATTTTTTAATAATACATTAGTAATTTGGACTTCAGAACTGATCTTAAAGTATAAAAAAGTGAAAAAAGAATAGAGATAAATACTAGTAAAGTATCTAACTACTTAATCCTTTGCACATAGAACATCCTAGTTTTGGAGAGAGTTCACATTTTCCATTCTTCCTTTGTTTTGTTTAGTATTATGTGCATCAATGGCATCTGGTCCCATCACTTCATGGAAAATAGATGGGGAAACAGTGGAAACAGTGTCAGACTTTATTTCTGGGGGCTCCAGAAACATTATAGATGGTGATTGCAGCCATGAAATTAAAAGACACTTACTCCTTGGAAGAAAAGTTATGACCAACCTAGATAGCATATTCAAAAGCAGAGACATTACTTTGCCAACAAAGTTCCGCCTAGTCAAGGCTATGGTTTTTCCTATGGTCATGTATGGATGTGAGAGCTGGACTGTGAAGAAGGCTGAGCGCCGAAGAATTGATGCTTTTGAACTGTGGTGTTGAGAAGACTCTTGAGAGTCCCTTGGACTGCAAGGAGATCCAACCAGTCCATTCTGAAGGAGATCAGCCCTGGGATTTCTTTGGAGGGAATGATGCTGAAGCTGAAACTCCAATACTTTGGCCACCTCATTGAGCGCCGAAGAATTGATGCTTTTGAACTGTGGTGTTGAGAAGACTCTTGAGAGTCCCTTGGACTGCAAGGAGATCCAACCAGTCCATTCTGAAGGAGATCAGCCCTGGGATTTCTTTGGAGGGAATGATGCTGAAGCTGAAACTCCAATACTTTGGCCACCTCATGCGAAAAGTTGACTCATTGGAAAAGACTGTGATGCTGGGAGGGATTGGGGGCAGGAGGAGAAGGGGACAACCGAGGACAGATGGACATGGGTGTGAGTGAACTCCGGGAGTTGGTGATGGACAGGGAGGCCTGGCGTGCTGTGGTTCATTGGGTCGCAAAGAGTTGGATACGACTGAGCGACTGAATTGAACTGAACTGAACTGATGTGTATCAAAGTCCAAAACAAAATCCGAAATCACAAAGGATTTAAAACAGAGGGAATTCAATATGCAGAATGGGTTACACAGTGGATGGAAGAGCTAGGAAGCCAAACCGGATGTAGATAACACAGAGATCAGATAGCACAGAAGACTACTGCCCTCCCTGAAATGGAGGATAAAGGACTATGAAATTCAGGAAACGTGGCAGGACCGACTGGCCTGTGTGGAGCTGTGTGGAGCACATAGCTACTCTTCAAGATGCTGCCCAAGGCAGTGAGGGAACGGCAGAGATAACCGGGCTCCTGTGGTTCCTTCTGCCCTCCAATTTCCCACTGGAAGTTCACCTTGAGCCCGCTCAGACAGAAGCACAGGGGTTTCCTCTGCCCATCCCCCTCCAACCCTTCCCCTGCCCCACCTGCTGCCCCACTTTGGTAAATGTTGCCAGTGATATAGTGAAGAAATGAAGGCTCATGGAATTCTGATTTATTCCCCCCCCTTCTGATGCTGGGAGGGATTGGGGGCAGGAAGAGAAGGGGACGACAGAGGATGAGATGGCTGGATGGCATCACTGACTCCATGGACGTGAGTCTGAGTGAACTTCGGGAGTTGGTGATGAACAGGGAGGCCTGGCGTGCTGTGATTCATGGGGTCGCAAAGAGTCGGACACGACTGAGTGACTGAACTGAACTTTGTATACCCAGAGGCATGGAACATTACTCTGCCAGCTCCCATAGTTAATTGATGCCCAAATCACAAAAGCTAGAAATAGAAGAATAAATGTCTGAGGTAGCAATGCCTGGGCCTCATAGCTACACACCTTCATGCATCGAATATCTCCTTGCAGAGTTTTTGCTAATGTCACCACTGCCTTCATATGTAAGAAAACCCTGAATAAATGTAAACCTCTCCATCTGAAAATTGACACTAAAGAGAATAATCTCTGTGGCTGTGATCATGCTGTGTAGGGTAGCTACTTCACACACACACACAGACAAATAAAAACTTTTTCCTATATTGTTCATTTTAGATTTAATTTGATTTTATTGTCTAAGCTAAGAGTTTAACTGCCTGCTCAATTAACATGGCTTAAGAAAGAAAGGGCAAATATTGGCCCACATTTCTATATGATTTGTTAGAATCATGGCCTTCACTAGGCAGGCATCATGAGATTATAAACCTGGGTGTATTGAGGTTTCTTTCTTGCCTCAGTCTCAGGAAATATTTGAAAAGTACTAGGAACAAAGGGAGCGTCTCAGCTTCTCTGTCCTGGCTGGCCTGCCTGGGTTTGACAGGTGGAATGGTGACATTGAGGTTATTATTGAAGCGTGTATTCTGTTGATTCTGGCTCCTGATTTGGAAGAGCTACAAACACTTTCAAGGCATATATCCTGCAAAAAGTGTCCTAAGTAAACTCTGTAAATGTACACTGGTCCATATAGTTTTTCTCCCATGTATTTGTTTGCTCCACAAATGTTTTTTTTCAGTGCCTGCCCATGCCCCATATTATGGCCTGAGAATACAAAGATGGAAAAATGCTTTTGCATCTGGTCTTCAAGAAGCAGAGGGAGTTCAGAGTTTTGTGGAAAGGGAGCCACAAAAACAAGTGTTTAAATTGTTTAAATAGACCCTACATAAGCTATTCTAATGTTTGATGAATGGAAAAGATGGACTACAGGGTGGGGGAAGACTTCACACAGGAGAATGTGTTTGAGTCAAAGGGATGAGAAACATAAAGAAAAGGCCAGGTGAAGATTTACCAAGACGTGGAGGCATGGGAGAGCATGAGAATTTTCAAGGAATTCCATTTACTGCTTTGACTAGATAAGAAGTAGGAGAGGATGTTGAGGGGATGAGACTGAAGGGGGTGAACTGAAATAAGGATGAAGTTCTTTATGTGCCAGCTAAGGAGTTAAGAGTTTTATCCTGTAAGTGATGGTAAGCCATTGAAAATTTTTGAGCATGGTAAAAATATTTCAAAGATTTTTCTGCTGTAGCGAAAGAACTATTTTGAAGTGGAGATTAGGTTTAAAAACAGGAAGTCTAATTAGAAGTAAATTTTAATAATCAATGAGGAGGTTTTCACTTGAAACTCATTGAGGTGAGGTGAGGTGAAGTCGCTCAGTCGTGTCCGACTCTTTGCGACCCCGTGGACTGTAACCTACTAGGCTTCTCTGTCCATGGGATTCTCCAGGCAAGAATACTGGAGTGGATTGCCATTTCCTTCTCCAGGGGATCTTCCCGACCCAGGGATTGAACCCAGGTCTCCCGCATTAGAGGCAGATGCTTTAACCTCTGAGCCACCAGGTATTATCTTAAGAGCAAGCCAGCATGAGATGAGTCACTAGGCATATAGTGTGGAACGAAGTGGTCATGGGCCCTGCTTTTGTAGAATCACAGCTCACCAATGAAGTGTCATGCTGCCAGGGCAATAATGGAGCTGGAGAGAAAGGATTGAAGAGAGGACTGAAGATGGATGAAACTGGACTTTGACACAGCAGTGTGGAAAGATAGACATCTGAGATGTGGAGTTGAACTGTGTCCCCTGCCCACCATCAAATTAGTATGTTGAAATCCTAACCTGTAGTACCTCAGAATGTGATCTTATTTGCAAATAGGGTCATGGGTGAAGGAAAGTTACATGGCTCAAAATAGCGTGGAGTTAAAACTCTCCTCCGGGTCCTCCCCACCATTCTATGCAAAACAAAGAACTCTCTCACCTGAAGAAAAAAAAAAAAAAAGATATTAAAGTTGCTTACGCCCAGCTCCCAGCCGGTCCAGCCTCTGGCCAATCTCCAGAATTCCTTGCCCCAGCTGTTTAAGAGATAACTACTCCGAACAACCTTGGAGAAGAAGAGGCCCCCTTAAGACAGCAGCTTTCCACATATATGCCTATATATACTTACTCTCTTCTTGGGTTAGTGCAGCAGCTCACTAATCTGACTGCTGCCCCTGCTCGCCTCATTAAAGGTGATCTGTTCCTGTAAAGTGCTGGTCTTGTTCTTTTTCCGAACCTCACCTTCTCTAATTCCCTTACCCTACAGTGGGAGGTAATTAGTTAGAATGAGGTCATACTGGAGTGGGATGAGTATCTAATCTGATATGATTGGTGTCCAGGTCATTAAGATGTTTTTTTGTATAGTTCTTCTATGTATTCTTGCCACGTCTTCTTAATATCTTCTGCTTTAAGGTCCATACCATTTCTTTCCTTTGTTGTGCCCCTATTTGCATGAAATATTCTCTTGGTATCTCTAATTTTCTTGAAGAGATCTCTCATCTTTCCCATTCTGTTGTTTTCCTCTATTTCTTTACATTGATCACTTAGGAAGGCTTTCTTATCTCTTTGCTATTCTTTGGAACTCCGCATTAAGATGGGTATATCTTTCCTTTTCTCCTTTGCCTTTAGCTTCTCTTCTTTGCAAAATTCACACTTAAATTGAAGAAAGTAGAGAAAACCACTAGACCATTCAGGTATGGCCTAAATCAAATCCCTTACGATTGTACAGTGGAAGTGACAAATAGGTTCAAGGGATTAGATTTGATAGACAGAATGCCTGAGGAACTATGGATGGAGGTTCATGACATTGTACAGGAGGCAGTGATGAAGACCATCACCAAGAAAAAGAAATGCAAAAAAACCAAATGGTTGTCTAAGGAGGTCTTAGAAATAGCTGAGAAAAGAAGAGACCCTAAAGGCAAAGAATAAAGCAAAGATATACCCGTCTGAATGCAGAGTTCCAAAGAAGAGCAAGGAGAAATAAGAAAGCCTTCCTAAGTAATCAATGCAAAGAAACAGAGGAAAAAAATAGAATGGGAAAGACTAAACAACCCAGTTTGTGGTATTCTGTTCCAGAGTCCTCAGGAATCTAATATAGATGCTTCTTATGTTCCCAGATTGACCGATTTTATTTTATAGTAAGAAACATGATATGAACTTGATTTTTTCCCCATTATGTGTCAGCACAAAGGCAGCTTCTTTCTTATCCACATCCGTCATAAGTTCTAAGAATGCTGCTTTTATTATCGAATTTGTACTATTCTTATGAATTGTATTTGAAGTTGGAAATGGACAGAACCATGGTTTCTCATGCCAATGTTGATTCCTTTTTCAGTTACTATAGGTTTAGTAGAGTCTAGTACTGAATCACTTGCAAAGCTAGGCTAAAAATGTGAAAAAGTTAAAAAAAATAATTCATTTAGTTTGTCGTTTTGGCTAGGACTTGTAGTTAGGGAATTAATGGAAATATAGTATATTCCCTGCTAATACAGTTATATGAACAAAGCTACATGTATAACCTGTTTAGCAACTTGATGATTTATTGCTTTATGATACTTTAAACTCCACCTTTAAAAAAAACCACCGCCAGAGTCTGTTAGCACTTTTGCTTGATCTTTGTGGAATACTATGAAAATAATAATAAACCTCTAGGTAGAATAAACAATCTGTTTGCGACAATTGCCCAAGTGCCTTCTGGCAAGTCTAATCCTTTCTGCTCTCTTTAAAGTTGCAAAGTGCAAATTGCTTTGCAGCAGTAATACATTCTGGTCAAAATAGGAAGAAAGTACGTATAAGTTTCACTTTAAAGTTGAGACTGGTGATTCAATCATCTGAACGTCATCAGTGGCTTCGTGAAATTGGCTCTTTTCTAAGGAAGCAGTTTTTGCCTACAAATCAGATTTTAAACTATTATTGTCTTGTATTACTGTTCAGTAAAAAATAGAATTGGGGAGAAAATATGGTGGTATATAACTTATGGTCACATTTTAAAGGACACATTTGCTTAGAATGTAATGTGACTTAATCACTATTACCATTTCCATTCAAAACATTACCTGTCCCCAAAGCTGGCCTCCATTTAGTGTATAAACACGAAGCACTTCCTGCTAAAGTGACGGGTGGATAGAAATTGGTCGTATGTGAGAATATAATGTGGACATTAGCCACCCTCCAAGCTCCAGTTTTACCTTGTTTATTTTTCCTTTTCACTGCCATTATTCCTAGGTGTCATTTCTATTAAGTAGCCATATGATCTGACTCCTAAAGTTGATATCTATTTGTTTTTCAAAATTCATTTTCTTATAATCAAATGTGCAATAAGCACAGATTCAGAGATTTGGAAAAATTATACCATATTGCCTGGTCTCTAAAAAAAAAAAATAACTAGAAACGATGGTTTTTGTTTTCTTTTTACTGGTACTTGAGAATCTGCCCAATAATTTTGTCTGATCATTGTAATACTCCACAGTGTGTCATTTTTAGTCAGTCATGTCCAACTCTTTGTGACCCCATGGACTGTAACCCACCAGGCTCCTCTGTCCATGGCATTCTCCAGGCAAGAATACTGGAGTGGATAGCCATTCCCTTCTCCAGAGGATCTTCCCAACCCAGGGATGGAACTGGTATCTCTTGCTTTTCAGGAAGATTCTTTACTGTCCAAAGCACCAGGGAAGCCCTTCTCTCCTATTTAGTCTTTGAT
The DNA here is from genome assembly GCA_006410635.1 of Cephalophus harveyi. NCBI lineage: Eukaryota > Metazoa > Chordata > Mammalia > Artiodactyla > Bovidae > Cephalophus > Cephalophus harveyi. The sequence continues at coordinate 398,120 of SJYT01026057.1, forward strand.
CCACTCCAATATCACTTCTAGTTATTCCTCATTGCTAAGTGAGGCCTTTCCTATTATGTAGGTTTTTACTTTATCTGCTGTATTTGCCACTGGTCGTCTTTGGGCTTTTGTGATCAGGCACTATCCTGGGTCTTCTATATTGGCACTGCTTCTTCATTGTCTTCTTATTCATCTCCTCCTCATTTCTCATGCTCATGGAGTGTCTAATAGTTTCATATAACAAACAGTAATGTATCATTCAAACCTCTTCCTGGACTTACACATCTCACAGTCTACTCAGTATGATGAAATGATCCATAGGAAACTTACCTGTAATATGTCAAAAAGCAAATTTGTCTCCTCTATACCAAGTTTCTCTCCTTAGCCCATACTTTCTAGCTCTATGAATGGAATCATGGCCAGGGAACTTGCATAGTAATTTGTAATTAATTAACTCTTCCCCCTTATCCACTATCCATATATAATTAATTTTAGATTAATGTGTGTTTTTTTTATTTTTGTTTTTTGATGGCTTTTGGGATATTAGTTCTCAGACAAGGTATTGGACTGGGGCCTTTGGCAGTGAAAGTGCAGAGTCCTGACCCCTGGATTGCCAGGGAATTCCCTGGTTACTGGTGATTTTTAAATCCCAACTCATCCCCATGGTCATTACTTTAGCTCAAGTCCTTATTATCTCTCTTCTTACTGCTTTCTCTGGATTAGTTTCTTAATTGGTCTCCTTTATCCATCCTTGTACCAGCTCAATCTATCTTCAATCCATTTGCCAGAATTACCCTTCAGAAAATCAGATTTAAACATTTAAGAGTCTTTGATAAAAGCCTTTCAATTTCTTACGATTTAGGAGATACATTCCAAGCATCATAATTCAGGACAAAAGCTCTCTCATCTGGTCCTTGTCTAATTTCCAGTGTAGCTCTGGTTACCCAACGTCTTACACTTTTTGCATCAGCAAAACCAAACTACTTGTGTTTTTGACACCATTCCGTTCCTCTGCCCTGTGTCTTTGCTCTCACTTTTAAGAAGTCTCTCTCCTTTTTCATCCTTGACCTAGCTAATTCCTAAGAAATCACTTAGGTGTCATTGTCTTCATAATGCTTTCACTGCAAACTAACTCCTGTTCCCTATAGGGTAGAGGAGGTATTCAGTAAATATTTGTTGAATGAATTACTCTCCTTCATTTTGTTGACCTAAGTGGACGATCATCTGAAAACATGTCAACATTATATTAGAACTACTAACATTAATTTTCAGGTCAATGTAAAATTAATATTCTTGTATTGATTTATCCCATGTGGGGCTGTGAAAGTGGGACTGAGCTCTTTTCTCCTCTTGGAATAATTGTTTTCCCAAATTTTGTGTAGTTAGTTCCTTTTTATAGCATCAGAAGTTGGTTTCATATGCTACTATTTGAGTAAATAGAAAACATTTGTATAAAATTCCTATAAAACTACAAATTACATATATGAAAGTGAAAATGTTAGTCTTTCAGTCTTGTCCAGCTCTCTGCAACTCAATGGCCTGTAGGCTGCCAGGCTTTTCTGTGCATGGGATTTCCCAGGCAAGAATACAGGAGTGAGTAGCCATTCTCTTCTCCAGGGAATCTTCCCGACCCAGGGACTGAACCCAGGTCTCCTACATTATAGGCAGATTCTTTACCATCAGAATAGACCACTACAAATATAAACAGGTAAGCAAATATGTCAAAATAAAAGCTAGTCACTCAGTCTAACTCCTTGCGACTCCATGGACTGTAGCCCACCAGGTTCTTCTGTCCATGGAATTCTCCAGGCAATAATACTTTGGGGGGTAGCTTCCCTTCTCTAGGGGAATCTTCCTGACCCAGGGATCGAACCCAGGTGTCCTGCATTGTAGGCAGATTCTGAGTCATTACATTTGTTTAAATTTGGAGGATCAAAGATTAAATTCTTGCTGCAAGCTATAATTTACATTGTTTTTACTTAGTTCCACAAGGCAAGTTAAAAGCATTTTTAGTATGCTCAATCTTGAGATGAAATTATAACCTGTAAACCGAGACAGTGACAGAAGTCACAAAGACACTGATAACTCTGGATTTATCCTCAATTACATTGATAGTAGTTTATTTTCTTACCATAGAAGAAAATGTTGAGGGGCATTTGTGTTGTGATTTGCCTTACCACAAAGTTTATTCTTTGGCTTATACTTTTGAAATTCAAGTCTTGGGTCATATAGACTGAAACATTTATAGACTATCATTCTTCCAAGAAGAAAAACAAAAATCTTTATAGTTACTATGCCCACTTCAGCAAGAACCATGATCCTGACAAAATTCTCTCAGATTTCTTTTAATTAGGTAAGTGAGTTGCTGCTGCTGCTGCTGCTAAGTCGCTTCAGTCGTGTCCGACTCTGTGCGACCCCATAGACGGCAGCCCAACAGGCTCCCCGTCCCTGGGATTCTCCAGGCAAGAACACTGGAGTGGCTTGCCATTGCCTTCTCCGAGGTAAGTGAGTTAAAAGATCCAAATCATCGCCTTTCAAAGTATATATTTTTTTAAATTTGCCTTTTCCCTGTTCTTACTGTGAAATATTTGGAACACAAAAGAACACATGTAATATGTGTATGTGAGTCATGGTGAATATTATTAAAGCCACCATTCATGGCAAGGTGATTCTAACTGGCAACCAAATCCCTTTGGTACTAGTCCTAATTCCATGGACTTGTACAGTAACATACTTAGGGTTTTTTTGTGTGTGTATGTGTGTCTGCTGTGAAGGTTCAAAGAGAGCAACAAAGAGGTTTTCCATTTCCCCAGTGAGTTATGATGTTCTTATTCCTTAACATGAGTGAAAGTGAATGCTGAACTGGCAGAGAAATATACATGTACTACTAATAAGTCCACCAATTCTTTTCACTTTTTCCGTGTCCTAGTGTGTAAACTTTTTTTTTCTGTAGAATGAAATTATCCTCAATATTTCCAACTAGTTGCCATCTGTCTATTATGGTCTCATTCTTTAGGGAGAAAACTATCTTTGGGTTTAGGGAGAGGAAGACTGGTTGCACAAAAGGAGGAATTCTCATTATCAATGTAATATGGGAGAAAGATGGGGAAAGTGGTGTCCCTGTGTCTCCTGGTTGTCCCCCTGGCTGATATGACTTAAAACATAAAACAGGTGAAGCGCTGACTTGCTTCAGAATGATGCATGAAGTGGCAGATGGTGAGATTGTATTGGGACCAGATTTTTCATGCCCAATCTCATGCCCTTGTGCATTTCAGCTGCTATTTTTCATTTGTTATAAAAATGCCATTATCTTGACCAGTAATGCAGTTGCTCAGAGATTTTGAAATCCTTAAAGTCTTATTTTTTCGGAGAGCCTGTGCTGGAACACCACCGACTGTGTGTCGTGTGCATTGTATTAGGCTAATGTAGGGTGGAAATAGCAAATTGACTTTGATAACGGATTTTCAAGTGTGCTCTTTGTGGATGAAATGCTGTTTCACTTATTATGATTTTTTCAGGCAGTAATTTATTTGTAAATGTCTTGACTGCACTTTAATGCCACTCTGTCTCTGGGGGGTGAGTCTATGTTACAAACAGTCACAGAGATAACAAAGTTAGGAATACATCCTCAATGTGATATTTGTCTAGGGCCTGAAACTTTTTGTGTCCTAACAGCCTGACAGGAACAAATGATTCAACAAGATTTAGCAGCCTAAGGGTAGGAAGGCTACTGATTAGCATACAGTTGCCCAAAGGCATTATACATAAAAGTCCTTTTTATAAGGAAGTTAGAAGCTGACAGTCAGGCATGAAGAGGCCATCTTACTATATTTTCTCCTAATGCTTATTTGAAATACTGGTGGTGGTGGGTGGTACTGGGTGGTGGAGCCAGAGAAACATTGCTTCTGAGTGACCAGGGATTTATATCAAAGAGAACTGTTTTTTTTCTAAAAGAGAAAGAAAGTCAAATATATGACTGTTATGCATAATCAGTCATGTCTGACTCTTTGTGACCCCATACACCGTAGCCCACAAGGCTCCTCTGTCCTTGGAATTATCCAGGAAAGAATACTAGAGTGGGTTGCCATTTCTTTCTTCAGGGGATCTTTCCAACCCAGGGATCAAACCTGTGTCTCTTGCGTGTCCTGCATTGGCAGGCGGGTTCTTTACCAGCTGAGACACTGAGGAAGCCCATGCTGTGCTTGGTCGCTCAGTCGTGTCCGGCTCTTTGTGACCCATGGACTGTAGCTTGCCAAGCCCCTCTGTCCACGAGTATTCTCCATGGACAAGAACACTGGAGTGGGTTGCCATGCCTTCCTTCAGTGGATCTTCCCAACCCAGGGGTCGAACCCAGGTCTCCTGCATTGCAGGCGGATTCTTTACCATCTGAGCCATCAGGGAAGCCCAAGAACACTGGCGTGGGTAGCCTCTCTCTTCTCCAGGGGAGCTTCCCAACCCAGGAATCCAGGGTCTCCTGCACTGGAATGCACTGGTGCATTCTTTACCAGCTGAGCTACCCGGGAAGCCCATAGGCTACTCTTATTACAAGGTTTTCATGGACTTCTTGGACTGGGTGAATGTTCGTGTTCGTGTGTAGATTATTAGAGGCAAATAGGTTCTAGACCAGAGCTGGTGAATCTTCTTTGTACGGGGTCAGAACAGTAAACATTTCAAGCTTTGTGGGCTGTATGTTCTCTTCCATGACTATTAATACTACCTTCTGCTAATGTGTGCAAGCAGCCATAGACAGAAAACAAGCGAATCGGTGCCGCGGTATTCCAACAAAACTTTATTTAAAAACACAGCAGCCAAATTTTCTGCACAAGCCATCATCTGTTAACTTCATTTCTAGGTTAAGTGACTCTGCAGGTGCTCACACCATTGTATTGCTATCCTCTTAAAATAGCTGTGAGAACACCTTAGCTCACCCAATTCAAGTTATTCTGTCCTAGGCCTCTTATCCATTGTTTCAAAATAGTTACAAATCTCTACTTGTCACTGTCATCCTCCATAGTTGTGCCTTAAAGGTGATTTGAATTTAAGACATATCTTGAAGGACATGATATTAGAATAATCTTTTAGTGTTAACCATGATCAGATAACTACACTGCTTTGGAGAGAGAGTTATTACTGTTTGGGGCTCAACATTTGGGATGGAGTTTGATAGTGTTTTAAAATATATTTTGCTTGGTGGCTCAGATGGTAAAGAGTCTGCCTGCAATGCAGGTGACCCAGATTCAATCCCTGGGTTGGGAAGATCCCCTGGAGAAGGGGATGGCAACCCACTCCAGTATTCTTGCCTGGAGAATCCCATGCACAGAGGAGCCTGGTGAACTACAGTCCATGGGGTTCCCAAAGAGGCCAACATGACTGAATTGACTAACACGTTCACTTTGATAGTATTTTCGAATACTAGACTTCAAGAACTGAAGGTTTTATTTTGTAAGAAGGTTGACTGATTTTACACACACACTCTCTCTCTGTCTTTTCCAGTTTTCGCTCTAAATTTCTAGGTGTCCCCCTCTCCCTTCACCCCTCCACTGCATCATACTGGGTTCCTGGTTGCTGAGGTGCTGCGTCACCTTCTGTAATGTTGCTTGATCTTTGATTTCCCGTGAAGCACAATGAATCTTACATTAGACTATTCTGAATCAGGTGGTGCGCCATCTGTTCCCAGGCCTGGAAAACAGGAGTAACAGAGAGCAACAGCTACCCTAGCTTTCAGCAGAATATTCATATTCCCACAGTGAGAAAGAGGCAGACGATTCTGATTTTAGGCAGGGTGAACTTTTATTTTCCTCACAATCCCCTAATAGATTTGATATGAAACCTTTCTTAAAATCATTTGACACATTAGTACACTCATGGAATGGAATAGATTTGGACCTATTTGCCTTTGCTGTTCTAAGGTAATGTTAGATTTAAGTGGTTGGGAATGGTTGTGTAATTGTACATAATAGCTTCGTTGCGTGATGCTACCCAGAATACATGAGCACAGCTGGCAAACCTGGATATTGAAGCTGATAGCAGGTAGCATCTAACAAATTGAAAGAATAGAGGCCAACCAGAGATCTCCTGGCTGCCAACTTGTGATAGCATTTAAAAGCCTGATCTAACCTTCTGTTAAGAAAATGAGAAACCCATTTACCACACAGCTTTAAATCTCTGAGCTAAATAATTAACTATAGATAGAACTCTTTTAACTATACATTGCTCTGGTAGTAATGTATTCAGATTAAAAGTCAATCACTTTTATAGTACACCCATCAGTTTAAAGGCATGGCATGCACTGAAGTTGCTAAGACATATGTCTGTAATGCATTAAAAGTCCACCCTTGTTAAGGTCACAGATGCTGTCAAAATACTCTAATGACTTTCCTAAACATCACATGGATTATAAAAGGGGGAAGGAAAAACAGGACATTTTTAGATACTATTTAAAAGAGTTCATTGATCTTTCTGCTCTTTTTTATATTTTTCCCAGGTATTTTTGAGAACTAGCATTTACTAGGAATCTAAAACACTGTCCCCCCCTCCCCCCGCCCCCCCCACCCCAAAAATCCTGCTAAATGAGAGACTGAATGCTACCCAGGTAAATTTTAGGAACTGCTGGCTCTCTCCCTCAAATCTTGGGGAACCACTTGTGGAGTAGAAAGTTCTGTTGTATTCAGTTGTTGGAGGTGTGCCCTTTCAGTATTGACCAGGGCATATCTGATATCACAGTTTAATACAAAACTCAACAGCTTTTGAAAGGGTGCTGGACAGTAGGGGCTTATACTATGATAGGAGATAATGAGCCGGTGGATTTTGTTTCAGGTATGGATAAATAGGTGTCTGGTTATCAGGAACACTTTTGCAGGTCTTCTAGGCTTCAGGAAGATATATATTGAGGCAAATGCTGGACTGAGGCAGTAAGGGAAGGAGATGTGATTCCATATTATGCAAAAAGTGTGGTTTAGTCACTACATCGTGTGGACTCTTACAACTCCATGGACTGCAGCCTGCCAGACTCCTCTGTCCACGGGATTTCCCAGGCAAGAACACTGGAGTGGGTTGCCATTCCCTTCTTCAGGGGATCTTCCTCCCCAGAGATCGAACCCACATCTCCTGCATTGCAGGTGGATTCTTTATCACGGAGCCTCCAAGGAAACCCTAGGGAAAAGGGACATGTAAAGGTTAATTCGGTCCTGCTAAAACTTAAAAAACATATTTAATAGCACAGATTAGAGCCTTACCATATTTTTCTAGTAGAACTAAGAGAGTGGCAGTGTCAGTGAAGCCAGAGAAGTTTCTGATAATGAGATCAGCCTGCTTCTGGAACCCCAAATATCATCTTGACACATTTATAATCACCTTCAAGAAACTCAGAACAGCTCACTGTTGCTATAAACAGCATGTTGTTTATTTTCAGAGGTAGAAGTTTAGTATGGAAGTTTTAAAAATCCATTCTGCTTGCAATAAGGGTATTTTTAGACTTCCAAAATTCATGCTGCAATTTTATGTGATTAATTTTTAATCTGAGCCTTTTCATTTCCACTTATTCACTAATATGTGATCTTTCCAAGGAACTTCTGAACTGAAGGCCTTTGACTTCTCTCTATGCAGCCTTTATGTCAAAATCTATGTGGTTCTTGGACCAGGGAATTTTTCACAACATTAAAATAAAAATAGGCATTCTAACCTTTGATCTACACCCTGGTCTACACAGCTGTGTTTTTCATGGACCTAACATCCACTAATCTTGGGGAACCACTTGTGGAGTAGAAAGTTCTGTTGTATTCAGTTGTTGGAGGTGTGCCCTTTCAGTATTGACCAGGGCATATCTGATATCACAGTTTAATACAAAACTCAACAGCTTTTGAAAGGGTGCTGGACAGTAGGGGCTTATACTATGATAGGAGATAATGAGCCGGTGGATTTTGTTTCAGGTATGGATAAATAGGTGTCTGGTTATCAGGAACACTTTAGCAGGTCTTCTAGGCTTCAGGAAGATATATATTGAGGCAAATGCTGGACTGAGGCAGTAAGGGAAGGAGATGTGATTCCATATTATGCAAAAAGTGTGGTTTAGTCACTACATCGTGTGGACTCTTACAACTCCATGGACTGCAGCCTGCCAGACTCCTCTGTCCACGGGATTTCCCAGGCAAGAACACTGGAGTGGGTTGCCATTCCCTTCTTCAGGGGATCTTCCTCCCCAGAGATCGAACCCACATCTCCTGCATTGCAGGTGGATTCTTTATCACGGAGCCTCCAAGGAAACCCTAGGGAAAAGGGACATGTAAAGGTTAATTCGGTCCTGCTAAAACTTAAAAAACATATTTAATAGCACAGATTAGAGCCTTACCATATTTTTCTAGTAGAACTAAGAGAGTGGCAGTGTCAGTGAAGCCAGAGAAGTTTCTGATAATGAGATCAGCCTGCTTCTGGAACCCCAAATATCATCTTGACACATTTATAATCACCTTCAAGAAACTCAGAACAGCTCACTGTTGCTATAAACAGCATGTTGTTTATTTTCAGAGGTAGAAGTTTAGTATGGAAGTTTTAAAAATCCATTCTGCTTGCAATAAGGGTATTTTTAGACTTCCAAAATTCATGCTGCAATTTTATGTGATTAATTTTTAATCTGAGCCTTTTCATTTCCACTTATTCACTAATATGTGATCTTTCCAAGGAACTTCTGAACTGAAGGCCTTTGACTTCTCTCTATGCAGCCTTTATGTCAAAATCTATGTGGTTCTTGGACCAGGGAATTTTTCACAACATTAAAATAAAAATAGGCATTCTAACCTTTGATCTACACCCTGGTCTACACAGCTGTGTTTTTCATGGACCTAACATCCACACTGCCAGTTGGGGCAGTCTGTCAGGCAGTTCCAAACCATTCCAGAGAATACACTGCTGATTTCTCTTTCTGATTTCACTCCTGGTTTCCATTTACTTTACAGTAATGAAATTCAAGGACTCCAAAATCTACCGAAAGCTCACAAAATTGTATATATAGATTCAAAAATGAAGAACTGAAGACATTATACAGGCAGATCAAACAGGAAGATCACTGTGACCTCAGAATTTATTCCCTGGCTCATTTTAAGATTATTTTTGCTTTGCATTTTGTATGGTTCCACTGGTTTTCCAAATTTCTCTTAATCTGCTTTACTGTTGCAATGAAGAATTCACTGTACAGTCTTTATAAATAATGTGATGAATATATTGTCTAGTAGTTACCAAACTTTTAATAGTTCCAACTACTGATGGATTTGCTTCGAGTACCATTGAATTACATTGTTGTAGCATCTCTACATTGGTAATGTATAAACAGAATTTTTTCTCTTGGTAAAATTTTTTAACTTCCTTTATGCATTCTTCCAGGGGCTTATTGCTATTTATAAATAAATAAATATATTTATTTAACTTGGGTCAGTTTGCAATTAGAACAATTGGAGTAACTCTACATAGCTCTGCGGTTAAAGAGTCTGCCTGCAATGCAGAAGACCTGGGTTCAATTCCTGGGTTGGGAAGATCCCCTGGAGAAGGAAATGGCAACCCACTCCAGTATTCTTGCCTGGAGAATCCCATGGATGGAGGAACCTGGTGCGCTACAGTCCATGGGGTCGCAAAGAGTCGGATATGACTGAGCGACTTCACTCTCCACTCTCTACATAGTAGGCAGGACAAATCTCTATGCTACTCAGGGCATTGCTTCAGCTTGTCCATGCCTCATCGCTCCATGCTTGTAAACCCATTGCTTTTTCACTATCTCTTGGTCCAATTCGTATTCTATGATCCATTGTTTCGGTAACTGTCTCACCCATGACCCAGCCTCTCTTACCCTTTGCCTTTTCATTATATTCAGGCAAATAATCAAATCTGGTTAAACTTTATTGACCTCTTTATCTGTGCTAGTGGCTGGGTAATACAGCATAGCTAAAGAAAATAATACAAGCTAGCGAACTGGTATCGGAGAAGGCAATGGCAACCCACTCCAATACTCTTGCCTGGAAAATCCCAAGGACGGAGAAGCCTGGTAGGCTGCAGTCCGTGACTGAGTGACTTCACTTTCACTTTTCACTTTCCTGCATTGGAGAAGGAAATGGCAACCCACTCCAGTGTTCTTGCCTGGAGAACCCCAGGGATGGGGGAGCCTGGCGGGCTGCCGTCTATGGGGTCACACAGAGTCAGACACGACTGAAGTGACTTAGCAGCAGCATAGAACTGGTATGGTATTGTTTTACCTCACTGCATTCTTGGTGATACCCATCCGTAAACATGTCCTGTCAGTTTAACATGGTAATTAACTCTTTAATCCAATTATGCATATTCATATGCACTTTCATTATAGTTCAAACCATCATTACTTTCTCCTAGACTCCTACAGTTACCACCTGACTGATATTCCAGGATCTATGCTTGACTATCTCTGATATTTTTTCTTCCCCAAATCTTTCAAAAACACATATCTGGTCAAGTGCCCCACCTTGGAAGTTGTTCATTGGTATTAGAATAAAAACCAACATTTTAAACATGTTCTATATGATTCTTCATAGTGTATGTCCTGGCTGCCTCTCTGCACTGCACCGTATCATCTTCTTGTGATACCTGGTTACTACTGACCTCTTTCACTGCGTATTCTAGGTCCTTTTATTTTCTAAGGTAAACATTATTCAAGCTTTTGATCTCAACTCAGGTATCTGTACAAAAGAAATGTGCTCCTGCAACCACCCCCACTCTATCCTCACCCAATGACTGATCAGAATTGAAAAAAGTATGCCTCCTTGCCTCAATGTGAGACCAACTTGGTGGTGCAGTTCATGCTCCAGAGATCCTCGTGGGGTCAAGCTCAAACTAACCTCCAGCCGAGTACCCAATCTTGCTTAAATTTCTTCCCTATTGATCCTGCTTCTCTTACTTCAGTCTTCCTGAGAACACTCTGTGAATAAGTCACTTAAACAAGAATCCTGATCTCAGGCTCTATTTCTAGGAAACCAACATAAGACAGAACTCTGTATTTTTCCTCTACTACACTATTCAAGTCTTCATTTGTATACTTGTGTCTTATTATTGCTTGTTTTGCCACTAGATCATCCCCCTTTAGGGCAGGGGGGAGCCTGGTGGGTTGCGGTCTATGGGATCACAGAGTCGGGCACAACGGAAGTGACTTAGCAGCAGCAGCATGTATGTTTTGCCCTTCATTGTATACACGGCATACCCACAGAGTACCAGAAACATAGTCAACAGACATTTAATAAATAATTGTTGAGTGAATGTTAAGTGAATCTAAGTATCATTATCCTGCCTCATGGATGGGCAGTGTTGAACTGTAGGCTTCTGGCCAATTCCTTTTGGGCACAAAAATGCCCACAGTGAAGGGGAAATAGAGGTCACAGGGTTAACTCTTTGATCTTTTGACCTCTGTAACCCTTGCCTAACTATATCTTCCTGCTGTGCTTAGTCAGTCATTCAGTCGTGAACAGCTCTTGGTGACCCCATGGACTGTAGCCTGTGAGGCTCCTCTGTCCATGGAGATTCTCCAGGCAAGAATACTGGAGCACATTGCCATGCCCTGTGCCCAGTTCCCGTGTCTTAGCTAAACTCAAAGCATTTGCTCATTCTCATTTTCAATCCATAACCCAACATCTTCTCCAGATTTGAAAACACATGGGATGTTTTATATGCCTATAATTTATATCACCCAAAACATGTTTATTGCTGTAAAAGCTTTATCTTGCCTTGGTTTTTCTAGATTTTTTTGTTTGTTTCTAACTTTTGCATTTCATTTGTTACTCAAATTTTTTAAAAATGTAGGCATATTGTTTTATTAAACATAAAACAATAAAAATACTAAATAATTGTTACTCAAGATTACTTTCTATAAAGGCAATTATTAGAGTTTCTCAGATTTGACACTCAGCATTTGAAAATAAAATTCTGTGTTTCCCTTAAATCGTATTCTTTGAATATCATTGTATTTGGTTTTTCTATATGTTCATCTATATGTAAAGGTGAGAACACCAAATTAGCCCTTGGTTAATATAAACAAATTCCTTTCAGTAGGTACTTTTTCTGAAGTAATAAGTGAAAAACTGTGAGAGGAGTGTTACGTATTTTATTTTTTGGAGGTGGTGGTAAATTAGCAGCAGCAGTGACATTTATTATTAAAAAAAATCTAAAACTTCATTTGATTCAGCTTCATCTTTGGACAACTCTTAACTAAAGTGTGATTGCTGCTGCTGCTAAGTTGCCTCAGTCGTGTCCAACTCTGTGCAACCCCATAGACAGCAGCCCACCAGGCTCTCCTGTCCCTGGGATTCTCCAGGCAAGAATACTGGAGTGAGTTGCCATTTCCTTCTCCAATGCATGAAAGTGAAAAGTGAAAGTGAAGTCGTTCAGTCGTGTCTGACTCTTAGCGACCCCATGGACTGTAGCCCACCAGGCTCCTCCGTCCATGGGATTTTCCAGGCAAGAGTACTGGAGTGGGGTGCCATTGCGGTCATTTAATGAACAAAATTGTAAAAATGCATCTCAAGTAGTTGATGGCTATAATAGATCATTGTCTAAGGTAAAGTGAGGAATAATCAACAAGACTGATTTCACTTATTGCAAGGAAAATATAATAAATACATAACCATAGCATTTATATGTAAAACAAAAGCTCCAGAAGTTTTAAATTTAAGCTTTAATTGACAAAGTGCTAGGGAAGGAAGGAAATAGTCTGCTGTATAAAAAAAAAAAAAAAAACTTGTTTAATACAGGTGGTGCTGCTTGTGTTGTTATGTCTATTTATTAGGAAAATCTTTAATAAAATGCTGACTTGTGTTGGTAAATATGTAAACTCTTTCCTGTGAATCAGTGAAATTATTGACCTGTTCCACCTATATTTTGTAACTCATTGTGGGCTTTTTTGAGTTGTATTAAAATTTCATTTGCATTACTTTTCTACATACATTTCCTACTTTTTTGTATTGGTGTCATAAAATATTTTGATTTCACTATTTTTATAAACTAGTAGATTCAACATTCACCAGTTTTGAACCATTAAGGCTGAATCAGGAAACATGATTCTAAAAATAACTCATTCATAGCTAGATTAGAAGAGTTGTGGGAAATTAA
>SJYT01026057.1:411473-488608 GCA_006410635.1 Cephalophus harveyi
GATATTTTTAATAACTGACTTTTTTTTCTCTAAGAAGTCAAAACAAAACAGATTGTCTTCAGGAAAAACATATTATTTAACTGATTTCTTAATCATACTGACTGTCCCATTTTATATTCTAAATGGAGATTTTCTCCATTGCTATAAAAATAAACATTATTTTTTACTCCAAACAGAACAGTATAGAAAATGACTTCACAGTATGGGAAATCTATAAATTGATCCCAACCTTCAAATTCAGCTTTTCAATGTTGAAAGAAAAAAGGAATCTAGAAGATACATCTGTTCTCAAAAACATGAATAGATCTGGAAGGATTTTCAGAACTGTTATGTAACATGCATGTCACCGTGCTCTGATGTCAGTTCCCCAGGTCGTCGTGTTCACGAATGTCACTGGATAGCTAATTCCTCTTTTCTAGCATCCTAAGAATATCTAAAATATAAGAAATACTTCCAATAGAGTATCTAAATGCAAACTCTTTCTTGTTTCCTCTCCTTTAGGGCATTTTTCAGACTCGTGCATAATAATAAAATATTATTTTATTTTAACTGGAACACAGTGACTGTTGGATGTCGTCAGGTACAAAGAAGAGTTGTCTTTTTGGAAAAAAAAATCAGATTTTAGACACTTTGAATTAATATCTCTGGGCAGAAAATGTTCCAATATATAGTATTCCACTTTACATTGATATTGTCAAATATATTGAATAAATAATGAACAGTCCGTGTGTCTTGACTTATACGTTGGTTAGTGAAGGCTTTTGTGCCATTGTAACACATTACTGAAGATAAAAAATGATCGGTAATTAGGTTTAGTTTTGGTCATAAATTTATTTCTACAGTGATTTGTCAAATAAGATGTTATGGCTTACAGTTTTTTAATTGATTCACGGATACACACTGATGACTGAGTATTGGCTGTGTGATTCAGTTCAGTTCAGTCACTCAGTTGTGTTTGACTCTTTGCGACCCCATAGACTGCAGCATGCCAGGCTTCCCTGTCCATTACCAGCTCCTGGAGCTTGCTCAAATTCATGTCCATTGAATCAGTGTCATCCAGCCATCTCATCCTCTGTCGTCCCCTTCTCCTCCTGACTTCAAACTTTCCCAGTATCAGGGTCTTTTCCAATGAGTCACTTTTTCACCTCAGGTGGCCAAAGTATTGGAGTTTCAGTTTCAGCATCAGTCCTGGATTCAATGAATATTCAGGACTGATTTCCTTTAGGATTGACTGCTTTGATCCCCTTGCAGTCCACGGGACTCTCAAGAGTCTTCTCCAACACCATAGTTCAAAAGCATCAATTCTTTGGTGCTCAGCTTTCTTTATAGTCCAATTCTCACGTCCATACATGACTATTGGAAAAACCATAGCTTTAGTAGATGGACCTTTGTTGACAAAGTAATGTTTCTGCTTTTTCATATGCTGTCTAGGTTGGTCATAGCTTTTCTTCCAAAGAGTAAGTGTCTTTTAATTTCATGGCTGCAGTCACCATCTGCAGTGACTTTGGAATCCAAGAAAATAAAGTCTGTCACTGATGTTTTTCTGGAATTCTCTTGCTTTTTCTATGATCCAATGCATGTTGGCAATTTGATCTCTGGTTCCTCTGCCTTTTCTAAATCCAGCTCGAACATCTGGAAGTTCATGGTTCACGTTGGTTCATGGTTCACTGTTGAAGCCTGGCTTGGAGAGTTTTGAGCATTACTTTGCTAGCATGTGAGGTGATTGCAATTGTGCAGTATTCTGAACAATCTTTGGCATTTCCCTTCTTTGGGATTGGAATGAAAACTGACCTTTCTGAGTCCTGTGGCCACTGCTGAGTTTTCCAAATCTGCTGGCATATTGAGTGCAGCACTTTAACAGCATCACTCTTAAGGATTTGAAATAGCTCCACTGGAATTCCATCACCTCCACTAGCTTTGTTCATAGTGATACTTCCTAAGGCCCACTTGACTTAGCATTCCAGGATGTCTGGCTCTAGGTGAGTGATCACACCATCATGGTTATTAGCTGTGTGATTAGAGAGACACTAGCTCTGTGATTAGAGAGACACAAAAGAAAGAAAAGGTAGGATGCTTAGTCACTCGTAACTTGCAATTATTTCAGGAGACAAGACTAACAGTTAAGACAGTAACAGGACAGCATTTGCCATAAGGGGGATACATATATTCTGACTAATCAGAAAAGGCTTTAAGTAGGAGTGAAATTCTGATTAGTCCTTGTGAGTACATTGCATTTTCACAGGTGGACTGAAATGAAGGAAGCATTTCATGTATGAAAGCAGAAGTATGGAGTCAAAAAGAATTGTGCATGAATGTAGATTAACTTGTAGATAGTCATTCTGGTACCTAACTACAAATGGAGCTGAAAAAAACAATGAAGAGGAAAAACATCGGTGAAATATAACATGGTAGAGAAAATTGTTTCCTAGAATTTCTTTCAGAGAGAATGAATACTCTATATTCTTGGAAGAATAGTTTGAAAAAGGCTAGAGTTAATATGGACAGTTGTTAAATTTAATTCTGCAGTGGACAGATTTGGCAAGCATCAAGGCTTGTTTGTGAGCGGTGATACTGTAAATTTGATACAGCTAAGTTGCTTGCAACAATAGAGGAGAGTCTTTTTCCTGCCTTTCCTCAAACCGTACATGGCTCTGTTCTAAATGGAAGTAAAAATTTGTTATTTTAAAAGCTTACTAAATTGCCAGCATGATTGGGGCAACCATAATATTCCTGCTCAGATTTTGTTCTTGATATGTTTCTGGATGGAAGTGTAAGTCTGCTATTGCAAAAGACCAAGACTAATATTAGTATTAAGGGCTTCCCGGGTGGCTCAGTGGTAAAGAATCTGCCTACCAATGCAAAGACACAGAAGACTTGGTTCATACCAGTTAGATCCCTTGGAGAGGGAAATGGCAACCTGATCCAGTTTTCTGACCTGAAAAATCCCATGGATAGAGGAGCCTGGTGGGCTACATACAGTCCAAAGAGTCACAAAGAGTTGGGCATGGCTGAGTGACTAAGCAAGCATGCATGCAAGCCTAATAAGAGACAGTAAGTATGTACAGTAGAACTCAAGCCAGACAGAATGAGCTGTTGGGATTTATTCTATTAAGTGGTGAGGGTAGGCACTTGAAAAGGACAGTAGATGTGTGGTTTGAAAAAGCGCTTGAGGAGAGGAGATGACAAGACAGAATAGCTATCATGAGATTGGGTATAAAGTATGTAAGTAATTTTGGTGTAAAGTGATCAATATGTTGATAAGAGTAATGACGATCAGTGTGAAATGTAAAAGAGAGGCAAGAAATTTTTCAAATGAAAAAGTAATGAAGCTTAGATGTTATATAGAGTGAAGTAACTCAGAGAAAAAAACAAATATGATATATTAACGCATATATATGAAATCTAGAAAGATGGTACTGATGAACCTATTTGTAGAGGAGCAATAGAGATGCAGACATAGAAAACAAGACTTGTAGATACAGTAGGGAAAGGAGAGGGTGGGATGAATTGAGAGTACTACTGAAGCATATACATTACCATATGTAAAACAGATAGCCAATGGGAATTTCCTGCGTAACACAGGGAGCTCAACCCAGTGCTCTGTGATAATCTAGGTGGGTAGGATGGGGTGGGAGGTGGGAGGGAAGTTCAAGAGGGAGGGGATGTATTTATACCTATGGCTGATTCATGTTGATGTATGAGAGAAACCAACATAGCATTGTAAAGGAATTATTCTCCAATTAAAAGTAATTATTAAAAAAAAAAGAAAAAATATAATGTGGCTTAGAGTTGGCTTGCATATAAATAAATTAAAGAACAACAGATGGTTTTCTGTTTTTTTTTTTTTTATTAAAAAGGTTCATAGAAATGGAGTCATTAGAGTGAAGACATTTTAGTGAGCAGGTAATGCTAGACTTTGACTATATGGCATTTAAGATTTAAAAAGGAGTTATCTACATGTTATTTTCTGTCAAACATCGGCTAATTTATCCTAAGACTTTCATAGTTTAGAAATTATGTCATTTAGGGAAGAATGACATTTGACTAGGTGAAAAAAATGCTAGAGATAATTGCCAGATAAGTTAATAATGAATAGCTTTATAATTGTGCACTACTTTTAATTTCTATTTTGGTAAAAACTGATAAACCTTATTACAGGAAGTGTTAAAATCATGACATGTATTGGCTTTTTTTTTTAACTGTCTTATTTCTGGCAAGTTTTTCCCTCTGGTAGGCTTAGTGTTTTGTTTGGCTTGGGGGGTTTCTTGAGCACTCATTCTCTTTATGATACAGTTGCTCTGTTCAAAGTCTTATCTTTCCACCTACTCCTTCACATTTGCTATCCACAGCCCAACCCGATCAGCTTGTCAGTTCTTCACAATTTTATTATTTCTTTGTTTAAAATGCAGAGAAATTTCCTAGCTCTGGGTCTTCCATTCTCTTGTGAAGGCCCCATATACATACAAAATTTAATTATGCTTGTATGCTTTTTGTCCTATTAACCTGTCTTAAATTAGTTTAATAGCCCGTCAGGCACTCAAAGAATGTAGAGAAGAATTTCCCCTCTCCTATGATACAGCTTTCTGATATTATAGAATGACTGTACCAGAACGTGGTCAACCATTCATTATTTGATGACCATCCTCTTTATGTGTGTTATTTTAAACTAAGGAAAATGGAATAAGTACTTTATTGTAAATGTATGATATTCAGTTTAGTTCAGTCGCTCAGTCGTGTCCAACTCTTTGTGACCCCCATGGACTGCATCATGTCAGGCCTCCCTGTCTATCATAAACTCCCGGAGTTTACCCAAACTCATGTCCATTGAGTCGGTGATGCCATCCAGCCATCTCATCCTTTGTCATCCCCTTCTCCTCCTGCTTTCAATCTTTCCCAGCATCAGGATGTTTTCAAATGAGTCAGTTCTTCGCATGAGGTAGCCAAAGTATCGGAGTTTCAGCTTCAGCATCAATCCTTCCAAAGAAATCCCAGGGTTGATCTCCTTCAGAATGGACTGGTTGGATCTCCTTGCAGTCCAAGGGACTCTCAAGAGTCTTCTCCAACACCACAGTTCACAAGCATCAATTCTTCGGCTCTCAGCCTTCTTCACAGTCCAACTCTCACATCCATACATGACTACTGGAAAAACCATAGCCTTGACTAGACGGACCTCAGTCGGCAAAGTAATGTCTCTGCTTTTGAATATACTATCTAGGTTGGTCATAACTTTTCTTCTAAGGAGTAAGCGTCTTTTAATTTCATGGCTGCAGTCACCATCTGCAGTGATTTTGGAGCCCCCCAAAATAAAGTCTGTCACTGTCTCCACTGTTTCCCCCTCCGTTTGCCATGAAGTGATGGGACTCGATGTCATGATCCTAGTTTTCTGAATGTTGAGCTTTAAGCCAATTTTTTCACTCTCCTCTTTTACTTTCATCAAGAGGCTTTTTAACTCTTCTTCACTCTGTCATAAGGGTGGTATCATCTGCATATATGAGGTTATTGATATTTTTCCCAGCAATCTTGATTCCAGATTGTGCTTCCTCCAGTCCAGCATTTCTCATGATGTACTCTGCATAAAGGCAGAGGAACCAGATATCAAATTGCCAACATCCACTGGATCATCGAAAAAGCAAGAGTTTCAGAAAAACATCTATTTCTGCTTTATTGACTATTCCAAAGTCTTTGACTGTGTGGATCACAATAAACTATGGAAAATTCTGAAAGAGATGGTAATACCAGACCACCTAACCTGCCTCTTGAGAAATCTGTATGCAGG
Organism: Cephalophus harveyi; assembly: GCA_006410635.1. Lineage (NCBI taxonomy): Eukaryota > Metazoa > Chordata > Mammalia > Artiodactyla > Bovidae > Cephalophus > Cephalophus harveyi. The sequence continues at coordinate 417,250 of SJYT01026057.1, forward strand.
TCAGGAAGCAACAGTTAGAACTGGACATGGAACAACAGACTGTTTCCAAATAGGAAAAGGAGTACGTCAAGGCTGTATATTGTCACCCTGCTTATTTAACTTATATGCAGAGTTAAAAAGAGTACCTATATGCTATGTACTCCTTTCCCAATTTGCAACCAGTCCATTGTTCCATGTCCATTTCTAACTGTTGCCTCTTGACCTGAATATAGATTTCTCAGGAGGCAGGTCAGGTGGTCTGGTGTTCCCATCGCTTGAAGAATTTTCCACAGTTTATTGTGATCCACACAGTCAAAGGCTTTGGAATAGTCAATAAAGCAGAAGTAGATGTTTTTCTGGAACTCTTGCTTTTTTGATGATCCAACGGATGTTGGCAATTTGGTTCCTCTGCCTTTTCTAAATCCAGCTTGAACATGTGGAAATGCACTGTTCATGTACTGTTGAAGCCTGGCTCGCAGAATTTTGAGCATTACTTTGCTAGCGTGTGAGATGACCACAATTGTGTGGTAGTTTGAGCATTCTTTGGCATTGCCTTTCTTTGGGATTGGAATGAAAACATGAAAACTGACGTTTTCCAGTCCTGTGGCCACTGCTGAGTGTTCCAAATTTGTTGGTATATTGAGTGCAGCACTTTCACAGCATCATCTTTTTTTGGTTTGTTTGATGATATGATATTCAGTTCAGTTCAGTTCAGTTGCTCAGTCGTATCCGACTCTTTGCGACCCCATGAATCGCAGCACGCCAGGCCTCCCTGTCCATCACCAACTCCCGGAGTTCACTCAGATTCATGTCCATCGAGTCAATGACGCCATCCAGCCATCTCAAATAAAAATCACATATGAACTGGTAAATACTGTGTGATAAATACCCAAAAGGAGAGTTACTTGTTCACAGTGCAGCTTTTTAACTTAGTAAACTTTCAAAAAGGTGTGAAGATTTTTAATCTTATACATAGACTATGAGAGCCTATATCCACATGTAGGAATATGAGAGCCTGTATCCACATGTAGCCTGTTGAGTGTTTTCTTTCTGTCTCTGTGAATTTAATGTGTTTGAAATGGCATCTCGCTTTTCCTGACCACTAGTTACAGTAAGCATCCTTTCTTGTTTATTGGTCATTTGCCAGTCTTGTTTTGTGAAATGCCTGCTCAGGTCCTGTGTTTATTTTCTGTTGAGTGGTTTGTCTTTTCCTCATCTTTTTATGAATATTAATCTTTTTGTTTTCATATGTTATAGAAATTTCTTCCAGTCTCTCTCTTGTCTTTTAATGTTAATAATTGTGTCTGTTAGATATATAAATAGTAAAATGTATAATTTTTTCTTTTTTGGGTTTTTCTTTTCTGATAAAATTTCGTCACCTAAAAGTTACAGGAATATTTTCCAAATTTTTCTTTACTTTTTAAACTTTTTTCTTGAACAGTTAGAACTTTGGTTCATCTACATTGTTAATGTATATTGTGAGAAAGTGATCTATATGGTTTATTTTGGGGTGAATAGTGGAGAAGGGCGTAGAAACTTGCTCTAGTATTCTTGCCTGGAGAATTCCATGGACAGTGATGCCTGGCAGTCTACAGTTCATGGGGTTGCAAAGAGTTGGACACAACTGAGTGACTGACATGCACACATAGCTACTGTGCAGGAACAGTATACCAGACTAAAGATCTTTTCCTTATTCAATGAAAATTCCAGTTTTATAATATATTATCCTCTCTAATTGGAGAAGGTGATGGCACCCCACTCCAGTACTCTTGCTTGGAAAATCCCATGGATGGAGGAGCCTGGTGGGCTGCGGTCCATGGGATCGCGAAGAGTCGGACACAACTGAACAACTTCACTTTCACTTTTCACTTTCATGCATTGGAGAAGGAAATGGTAACCCACTCCAGTGTTCTTGCCTGGAGAATCCCGGGGACGGGGGAGCCTGGTGGGCTGCTGTCTCTGGTGTCGCACAGAGTCGGACACGACTGAAGTGACTTAGCAGCAGCAGCAGCAGCATCCTCTCTAATACACTTAAATCAAATTCTAGACTCTCTCACTTGCTTACAATTTAGCTACTTATTTTTGGGTCAATTTCGTACAGTTTTGAATAAAGAGTTATAGTAAACTTTACCATACTCTTCATGTTTCTCCCCCAAACTTTTAAAGCAGCTTTTACAAGATACCTGTTTATAAGAAACTTAAAATTAATTTTGTGATCTTTTCTGCCCACCACATTTTCTAAAAATTTGATTGGAAATGTATTAAATTTATGTAATAATTCGAAAAGAACACAGTTTAAATATTTTAAGCATTCCCACCGAAGTTTTTATCATACCATATTTTATAAATTTCTGTTTGTATTGTACCTATCTTATTGAATTTATTTCTTGGTATTTTACAATTTTGGCAATAATATATAATACCATTATTAGTAATAAAGTAATAGTTTTTACAATTTTGGCCATGAGATATAAAACCATTAATAGTAATAAATTAATAGGATTAAGCATAAAACTCTACATCAAGGTGACTATACTATTTATTATCTTCATTGACAGAATATTATTATCCCAGGGAATTTTTGTTCAGGATAATAACACTGAATTTTTGTTCAGGATATAATTATATTGTTTCAAGAATTTTCAGACTTTTCATTTATTCTAAGAAAACATTTTTAACTTGCTCTCATCAGGATAAACAGATTTCTCATAAATATTAATTTGGTCATTTGGGCTTTACTCTTTAAGATTTGCTTCAAAATTCTTATTTCCTTATGTCCATCAATCACAAACTCTTATAACATGAGCTTTGTTGCATCCCAAGACCTCCACTCTGTGTGGGAAGATCAACCTTAAATCAAAGCCCCCAAACTTTAAACATATCCCTCCTTTGTCTTTCTCCTGCCAGGTTTCTACAGAAAGTGTATGAAGGTGGTCTTCTCCCTTAATACAGAACGATTAATTTGGCTTTGCTTGATAAAAAGACTACCCTGATGGTCTCTTCAGTGAGTTGATAGTCAACAGTTATTGACTTTTTCTTTCTGTTTTAATTGCATGGACAAATTATAAACAAATACTACTGTGTTTGCAAATTTATCCAGCTACAGTGCAAATTCATGTGCATATGCTCAGTTGGTTCTGACTTTTTGTAACAGCATGGACAGTAGCCTGCCAGGCTCTGTCCATGGGATTTTTCAAGTAAGAATACTGGAGTGGGTTGCCATTTTTAACTCCAAAGGATCTTCCCAACCCAGGGACTGAACATGCTTCTCCTGTGTCTCTTGCATTCACAGGCAGATTCTTTATCACTGAACCATTTAGGAAGCCGACAGTGCAAATATCTCTTATTAAATGCAAAATTTATCAGAAGAATTTTTTGGAGTTTCTAATACCAATCATATAATCAGAAAAAAAAATACTGGTTTTTCTCAATTTCTAAACTTCTTAAAAAAACCTGTTTTCCCTTTATCATTAAAAGCAAGTTGAATAAATATAGTGATAGTGGTCATCTTCATGTATTTCTGGTTTTATTTGAGCTGTATCATTTCATTGTTTAATAAATATTTTACATTAATTTTTAATTTTTTTGTACCTTAGTGTCTTTTTTCCTAGTCCAGTTTTTCTTCGAAGCTTTGTTAGAAAAGGTTAATGAACTTTTGTAAGTGTTTTAGCAAATATGTTGCATTATTAATATAATCTCTGAGTTTTCTTTTTTAAAGAATGTTAAACATTTCTCAATGGTGAATAATCTTTGCTTTACTAGACTTACAATAAAGTAAACTTTTGACTTATTTAAAAAAATACTTTTAACAGGTATTATCTGACACTTTTGAAGTTGCCAATATTTGACTACTTGTGACCTAAAAATGACAGTTTTGTGTTTTTTTTTTTTGTCGTTTACTCTAAATAGCAAGTATGCAGTAACTATCAGATCCAATTAGTCTTTTTTCCTGCCTATGACCTTGAATTGCCCTCTATCTGATATTAATAGAGCCATGCTACTTCCCTTTTTGTTTGTAGTTCTATGATTTGCTCATTCCTTTGTTTTCAATTTGTCTTTGATATTTTGTTTTGTATGTATCATTTGTAAATGGCATGTCACTAGAGTTTCTTATTTCATTTAATCTGATATTATTTGCCTTTGAATAAATAAATTCAGTCCTTCATATTTATTGTGATTAATGATATTTTAAAATATTTTCACCATACTTCATGTTAATTATTGAGTACATTTATTTCCTTTCCCCCTGTTTCTAACTTGTTTTTCCTATGCTGGCTTGATTAAATGTCTTTCTGTTCTGCTTTTACTGTCTACTTTAAATTGGAAATATAATACCATTGCATTTCTTATTCTAGTACTGCTTACATTCTTGTTGTAACCATCTATGTAAAGATATATCTACATCAGAGTTAATTAAATAATTTCTGAACCTGCACAGGAAATTTCCCATGACTGGTTTTCCAAAATCTTTACTGAGGAAAATGTTTGGGATGCATTTACTTCCCCAACTTCTGGATTTAAGTAGTTTGGAATTTTGGTATATGTACTATAGTAATATCTATATTTTAAAAATCATTGATTAATATTTTAATTATAATACCTAGTCACATAACTGAATATTTGTATGCATATATATATTTAAAAATCATTCCTTGCTACTCATCGAACTTTCTTTTCCTTTGTTTCATTGATGGTGTCCTTCAGTTCAGCTCAGTTCAGTCCCTCAGTCATGTCTGACTCTGTGATCCCATGGACTGCAGCACGTCAGGCTTCCTTGTCCATCACCAGCTCCCAGAGCTTACTAAAAACTCATGTCCATCGAGTCAGTAATGCCATCCAACCATCTCATCCTCTGTCATCCACTTCTCCTCCCACCTTCAATCTTTCCCAGCATCAGAGTCTTTTCAAGTGAGTCAGTTCTTCACATCAGGTGGCCAAAGTATTGGAGCTTCAGCTTCAGCATCAGTCCTTCCAGTGAATTGTATCAGTCCAAATGAGGACTGATTTCCTTTAGGATGGACTGGTTGGATCTCCTTGCAGTCCAAGGGACTCTCAAAAGTCTTCTCCAACACCATAGTTCAAAAGCATCAATTCTTCAGTGCTCACTTTCTTTATAGTGTAACTCTCACTCCATACATGACCACTGGAAAAACCATAGCTATGACTAGATGGACCTTTGTTGGCAAAGTAATGTCTCTGTATTTTAATATGCAATCTAGGTTGGTCATAGCTTTTCTTCCAAGGAGCAAGTGTCTTTTAATTTCATGGCTGCAATCACCATCTGCAGTGAATTTGGAGCCCAAGAAAATAAAATCTCTCACTGTTTCCATTGTTTCCCCATCTATTTGCCATAAAGTAATGGGACCAGATCCCATGATCTTAGTTTTCTGAATGTTGGGTTTTAAGCCAACTTTTTCACTCTCCTCTTTCACTTTCATCAAGAGGCTCCTTAGTTTTATGCTTTCTGCCATAAGGGTGGTGTCATCTGCATATCTGAGGTTATTGATATTTCTCCTGGCAATCTTGATTCCCGCTTGTGCTTCATCCAGGATGGTGTCCTTATAAGTTGTCATTTAGTAGAAGCACATGTCATATTTTCCTCAAAATTACATGGATGATTATAGAAAAGGTAAATATTACTTGCCGCATGTCAGAAAACCTTTGCTGCATGTCTTTCTTTTGCTTTCTGGATGGATGCACCTGATGTTTTGGATAAAAGGAACTGCTGTAAATAAGGTGTTAGTAATGTGGTGGTGGAGGGTGAGGACGGGGAAGTGTGCTCTAGTCCTGTGATCAGGTGTCACTCTTTTAGTGAGTCTGTGCCTTTCACCTATGGACTTCACCGGTGCTTCTCAGTGTTCTTCTCTCTCTTTGAGAGGGACAGGTTGGCTCGAGTAGGTAGTTGGATATTTCTCTCCCCCTCCTCTGCCAGAAGGCTAAAGGGAGCTGATGTTGTATATTCTCTTCCCCCAGGTCACTTAGGCTCTGATTAAACCCCAGCAGCCTGGGCTCTGGTTAACTAGTTTCCCGTGATTGCAGGCCTCTTTGAGAAGGGCGTGTCCTGACCTATTTAAACGTGGTAACTTTCCCTATCCCCCTTCATATGGGTGAGCGGAGTGTTCTCCTCTAGTTACTATGGGAAACTGGTGCAGCTCCTAGAGGTAAATCTCACAGTATTGTGGGGCCTCTTATACTTGGGTGCCCCTGGGATTTTCAGAGTTGTCCAGATTGCACCATCAACAATTCATCAATTACAGTTCAGGTTTTCCCGCCCAGCACTCATTCCTGGGGTGGTTTCCACCATTGAGTCTCTGCCTGTGAGCCTGGACTCCCTCCATCCCCCTGTTCCTCTGTGGTTTGCCCAGTGATCTCTTCTCTGTTATGGGTCCAAGAAGAACTGTTGTTTTTAAACCTGTTCAGCTTTTCACTTGTTAGGATGGAATGGCATCTTACAAACTCCTTATTTGTGGATCAGGAAACTGGAAGTTCTTCTGTTTTCATATAAAAACTATATCTTTGCTAAGAACAGTATTTTGAAATCATAGTTCTTTCCTCTAAACAGATTATGTGTGTGTGTGTATATATATATATTTTTTTTTTTTTTTTTGCCACCTAGGGTTGAAGATTAGGAATCTGTTTCTAGTCTGACTCTTTTCTTTGTTTTCATTTATTCTTTGTCTGAAAGTTTGTAAAATTTTGTCTTTATTCTTAGAGTTTAGTTATTTCATCAGTTTTATTTATGTGTCTCTTTTTCTCTGGTGGCTCAGATGGTAAAGAAAGACCTGGGTTTAGTCCCTGGGTTGGGAAGACCCCCTGGTGAAGGAAATGGCAACCCACTCCCGTATTCTTGCCACGGACGGAGGAGCCCAGCGGGCTACTGTCCATGTGGTCCCAAAGGGTCAGGCATGACTGAGTGACTAACATTTAACACTTTTATTGTCATAACAGGGATTCAATGATTTTGTTTCCAATAGAAAAGTTGAGTTGTTACTCATCTAGGCTAAGATATTTTATAGCTTTGGTTTATAATGTATTTTCAGTATATAGAACAAAAGAAACAAATAGTAGAATCGTCTGTGAACACATAACTTATCATAATTTTTGCCTTATTTTCTATTTTTTTATTTTACAGATGAAATATTAGAGATTTGAAAGCAATATCTGAATTCACTAAGTTCTCTGGTCAAGATGTGTATAAGAGACAGCTCTAATACACTTAAATCTAAAAAAATTTTCTTTAGGGTAATTTAATTTTTCTGTAGGATTTGTTATAATTTGTATATATTTTAGATACTAGACCTTTGTTATTTATGGAATAAATGTATGCTTTTATTTATTCATATAAATATTTATAGAATATTTGTTATCCATGGAATATAAATATTTTGTCCCAGTTGATCTCTTTATGGTGTGTACATTAAAGATGTGTTAATTTTTCTTCTCTGGTCCATAGGTATAAGTAACTCCAGTACAGCATATTCAGATTTTTGGGAACTCAGTCTACAACAATCCTAGGGAACCTCTGAGAGAATCAGGCAGGAAAAACTGTGAGTAATCTACTGGGGAATAAGGAGAAGGGCTTCTCAGTTTTAGAGTCTTAAGGACAAAGCAGAAGGGAAATGGCATCTCTTAACCAATGGGCCACATGTGATTCAGTTTATGGGTATAGTTTCTTCTAGATTGCTTTTACTAGCTACACAGGCCATCTTCATAAGAAAGGAAATAGCAGAAACACCATTCCCTGCCCAAATCCAGTGTCTACCAGTGTCTGACACCAAAAGCCTAGGTCAGTAGCCTTAACCTTAAGCTCTCTTGGTCTATTGATTGTGTCGCAGGCCCACCAACAAGGGCTGTGCTTTTCTCTGGAATTTTTATCATCATTGTTAATTTATTGACTAAATCTTTGGACAGGAAACTGAGGGGAAGACAAAGAGGCCAGGAATGTAAGCTCAGGCAGCCATTTTCCCAGAATCTTCTTTCTCTTCCAGATACTTATTTTAACTTAAGAAATAAATATTTATTATAGATGCTTAGAAATGTATTATCTCATTGTCTTTAAGCTTATTATTTGCCTTCCTCTGACTTCTTAGCTTTTCCAATATTCAGTGAGATGGAAATTAATCCCAAATAGCCATATTTATTTTTTCTTGTTTTTTCTCCATTAAAGGTTTGGATTTTAATAAGGTTGCCACACTTGACACAACATGTGTGCATTCCTGTTTCCTATAGTGACCCTTGACCCCACTGCCCCAGAGAGTAAAAATGATGCACTGTTTCTAAAAATTAGGGAATGTGAGCATGAAGAGGCTAAACTCTATTTTAGTGGTTTTTCCAGGGAAGAATACTGGAGTGGGTTGCCATTTCCTTCTCCAGGAGATCTTCCCAACCCAGGGACTGAACTCAGGTCTCCCGCATTGTAAGCAGATGCTTTGCCATCTGAGCCACCATAGATGACAGAAAAGAAAGCAGCAGCATTTAACTCTCCAACATGGAGTTGTCCTGTGTTTGCTTGAGTACGTCTGTGCATGGAAGTTTTGTGCCTTTGTGAATGTCTTTTTCAACTAGAGAGAATAATCTTCATGTTATTGTAGTATACAGTGAAAATTTCATTCAAAAATAGCTTCTATGATTGTTTATCATTAGGACTGTTTATCACTGTTAACCACTAACAACCTGGTTGGTGCCAAAGACCCCAGGACTCTTGCAAGTATAAAAGAACAGGATCATTCTGAAGTATAGATTTGATGTGAGAGCATGACATCAGCCGTGGTCAAGCTCTCAAATGGACTAATAAACAGTCATTTCATGAATAGCTTAGAAAAGAATGCAATGATCATAGAATACATTTTTAGAAACGAATGCCAGATCAGAGTCATTTCCTTTTGAGGCAGTGTTTATTACAGGAGAAAATCTGGAGGAATGCCCTTATAGACATATTATAGCTTGAGTTTTGGAAAGGAATTTGACAGTTCCTCAGCTTTATGTTTAAAGAAACTATGAAAGTAGAATTATGGGAAGAGTGGGACTTATTGGTAGTTTTGTGGAGGTAAATCAGAAAGAACCTAAAATACAAAATTTCTAATATCTTTTCCATTCTAATGACCTCATGGTTACTATTTCTACAGTCAAACCTTAAACAAGCTCCTCCATCTCTGCCTCTTCCTTTTCCACCTCATTCTTCATCCCCTCATTTTGTGCCTTCTGATTTTTCTAATTACCCTCCCATGTATATTTGGAGTTACTTCTCTTCAGATCTTCTCAATTTGCTCACATCTGTTAAATGTGGAATAGAAAGAATAAGATTCTCTCTTTGATACATTGGAAGTTAGAGCCTTTCAAAGGCATTATAAGACAAGGTCTGTACTTTTGAAAACAAGTTTAATCAAACAGTTCATTCAATTCCTGTTCAATTAGCCAAAAAAGTGAAATGTTTCTGAGGGCTATTCATGACCGTTAATCATGTGATAATTTGACCTAGAGTAAATACATTAAAATGTATCATCATATCAATTTCAAAAATATGTTTATACAGAGAATTCTATTCCCTTGCCCTCTATGGGCAAAGTTAATTACACATATGTGAATTCTAGCTGAAGAAAGCCTAATTTCCCAGAAAGTTGGAGGTTGCTGATATGAGAGTTCTATTCTTATACTTACTACTAGCACTTCTGAAGTTCTATTTTTAATCTTTCATGGTTTGGGCATGTAAACTTTAAGAAAATTTAATTTTTTGCCCTTTTTAGGAAATAAACATGATATCCTTTAAAAAAGATAGCTAACAATCACTGTAAGTAAATTAAAAATGTACACGGAATTCATTCTTGCCTTCTTCAGTCATGCTCCAGGGATCATTTGACCTTGCCCTCTGACACCCTGGACTGAATGAGGTAGCTTCTGTAAGTTCTGTTACACAACTTATACAAGTTAAGTTGTGTTGACTTAAGAGTCTTTGTTCCTACCATACTCAGCTAACTCACTTTTGGTTCTTAATCAGTCTTATGTTCCTTGAGGCAGCATAGCACACTGGTAAGGACTTGTCCTAAAGTTATCAGAGCTGGAGTTTATGCCTCATCTATCTTGTTGTTGGTGTTTAGTCGTTAAGTTGTGTCCAGCTCTTTTGGAACCCTGTGGACTATAGCCCACCAGGCTCCTCTCTCTGTGGGATTGCCCAGGCAAGAATATTGGAGTGGGTCACTATTATTTTCTCTAGCGGATCTTCCTAACCCAGGGACCAAATCTGTGTCTCCTGCATTGGCAGGTGGATTCTTTACCACTCAGCCACCAGGGAAGCCAAGTCCAGCGGAGCTGGGATCACGCCTCATCTCTTGCTTTCTATTTATTTGACTTGGGACATGTAGTTTATTCTCTGCTTCTCAGTGTTTTCACCTGTGAATATCTGGCACCCTGCTTAGCACTCCACCTGTATTCCACGACTGCAGTGCTGATTTTCCAGCTGCTGAGAGTGTTGGAGCTGATGACTCACAGATGAGTACCCTCTGGAGCTTACCCTCTGCCCTCACGCAAGAACTCATTTCCTGGGCAGCCCATATCCAGCGACTGGTGACAGAGCAGGTAAATACCTGACCCCTTATCCCAATTTGTACATCTCTGCAGGGCCCTGTCAGCTCCAGAACTGCCCAGGGAGTGGCTGAGAACTTTGCTGGGGCTTCACCACAGTCCAGCCTCTCCTCTGTGCAGTTTCCTTCCCCTCCCTTCCCCTTCAGGTATCAGTGTTGAGACACACTTGCCCATAAACCTCCGCACTCTCATCTCTTGAGTCTGCTGCCTGGGGAACCTGCTCAGTCACAGTGAAAGTACCTCCATCGTGGGCACGGTCGTGAGGTTTAAATGAGGTTCAGTTCAGTTCAGTCTCTCAGTCGTGTCCGACTCTTTGCGACCCCATGAACTGCAGCACGCCAGGCCTCTCTGTCCATCACCAACTTCCGGAGTCTACGCAAACTCACATCCATTGAGTCGGTGATGCCATCCAACCATCTCATCCTCTGTCGTTCCCTTCTCCTCCTGCCCTCAATCTTTCCCAGCATCAGAGTCTTTTCCAATGAGTCAGCTCTTGGCATCAGGTGGTCAAAGTTTTGGAGTTTCAGCTTCAACGTCAGTCCTTCCAATAAACATCCAGGGCTGATCTCCTTTAGGATGGACTGGTTGGATCTCCTTGCAGTCCAAGGGACTCTCAAGAGCCTTCTCCAACACCACAGTTCAAAAGCATCAATTCTACTGTGCTCAGCTTTCTTTATAGTCCAACTCTCGCATCCATATATGACCACTGGAAAAACCATAGCTTTGACTAGATGGACCTTTGTTGGCAAAGTAATGTCTCTGCTTTTTAATATGCTGTCTAGGTTGTTCATAACCTTCCTTCCAAGGAGTAAGCGTCTTTCAATTTCATGGCTGCAATCACCCTTATTAAGTGTTAGCTTGTAATATCATCATTTATATAGAGGATGTACTACAGTGTTATACTTAAAATGGATAGCCAGCAAGCCCTAGTGTATGGCGCATGGAACTCTGCTCAGTGTTGCGTGGCAGCCTGAATGGGAGGGGAGTTTGGGGGAAGAAGGATATGTCTGTGTGTATATCTGAGTCCCTCTGCTCTTCATCGGAAACAGTCACAGTGTTATATGTTAATCAGCTATATCCCAATATGGAGTTAAAAAAAAATTAAGATCAATGGAATTAATAATGATCCCAAAAGATCTAAAAAGGAAATGAGACTTCCATGTAAAATGGAGCTTTGAATTAATGTCTCATCCCTCTAAAAATAATGAAATAAAATAACATAAAGATATACTGAACCATACTCTTAGCCCCAAATTTGTGCTGTTTGTTATAGTCAGATACTGAATTCTGGAATCAGACTGGTGAGGTTTGAAATCTGCCTCTACGTGTAACAAGCCACGTAACTGATCTTTGTCCCAGTTTCTTCATTTGGAAATGAGTAATGATAGTTCCACATCATAAGGTTTTGTGGATTGAACGAGATAAACCCATTTAAAAGACTGATAACAGTGGCTGGATCATAGTAAGCTCAGTGAATGCTAAATATTGTTATGGTTGTAACTCATATGATCATCATTCCCTACTAAATCTCAATGATATGATAAGATGTCTTCATCACAGGATTTGCTTCAGGACATGCAGAGTTTGAAGCCAGCATCAATAACAGAACTATCCTAGATAGACTATTCCTTATTGAAAGTAAAATCCCACACACAAAAAAAGTTGTAACTATGCAGGAAAGAAGTGGACAACTGAGAAAAAGTTAGTTGTAGGGATGTTCCTTACCCACAAACTTCTAAGTTTTTTTTAACCTTTCACTTCCTAATTTAAGCAAAGAATTGAACCTTGTTCTTTGTTCTAGATAATTCTGACTTTAATTGAGTTAATGGTATAGATAGGTCAGGCAAGTTCACTCTGAGTGGATGATGAGACTGAAGAGCGAACAGGGTAGGGGGTAGGAAATGAGGAACTGGAACTTAGAAGACATGGGTTCTGAAGTGGATTGTGTAAGGCCTGTGGCTTTGGTGTATTTGAATTAATGTACACATTGTTTGTAATATATGCTTTGCTCAGTCACTCAGTGGTGTCTGACTGTTTGTGACCCTACGGACTGTATCCTACTACATTCCTGTGTCCATGGAATTCTCTAGGCAAGAATATTGGAGTGGATTGCCATTTCCTGCTCTAAATATATGGTTTACATATAAATAATCATATATAAAGAATGTATAAATACCTAAAATACATGCATGCATAAAATATAATTATATATATATATTTCTAATTATCTTTAGTTGGGAATAATTTTTGGTTTACAACATTTTGCAAGGTAGAGTTACTTACCATCTCCCTTTCCCCTGTTTTCCTAATGATAACCTAACCATGGTAAATTGTCAAAACTAAGAAATTAGAGACTTTATTCACATTTCACTAAGTTTTCCACACATGTCCTTCCTCTGCTGCAAGACCCAGTGAAGGATGTACTGTTGCATTTGATCATCTTGTCTTCTGAGGCTCCTCAAGTCTGTGGTAGCTTTTTGTCTCTCTTGTTTTTCATGACCTTGAATGTTTTGAAGAGTATACTTTAAGGACTTTCTGAGAGGTCCCCATTTGGGTTTGATGTCTTTTCATGATTTGACTAGGGTGATGAGTTTAGGGAAAGGATTTCACAGTGATGAGATGTCCTACTCAAGTTGTGCTCGGAGCACACGACATTGCTGGAGATGTGAAACGTGTCGCTTGGTTATGGTGGTGTCTTCGTTGCCTATATCACCTGTAACAAATGAGCACAAACTTAGTGTGAGAAGGCAGTGGCACCCCACTCCAGTACTCCTGCCTGGAAAATCCTATGGATGGAGGAGCCTGGTGGGCTGCAGTCCATGGGGTTGCTAAGAGTCAGACACGACTGAGCGACTTCACTTTGACTTTTCACTTTCATGCATTGGAGAAGGAAATGGCAACCCACTCCAGTGTTCTTGCCTGGAGAATCCCAGGGATGGGGGAGCCTGGTGGGCTGCTGTCTATGGGGTCGCTAAGAGTTGGACACGACTGAAGTGACTTAGCTGAGCAGCAGTGTCTTAAAACTTCACTGTTGGCTCTGTGATAAAGAACCTGCCTGCCAATGCAGGAGACCCAAGAGATGAAGGTTTGATCCTTTGGTCGGGAAGATCTCCTGGAGGAAGAAATGGCAACCCACTCCAGTATTGTTGCTTAGGAAATCCCATGGACCGAGGAGCCTGGTGGGCTACAGTCCATGGGGTAACAGAAAAGTCAAAAATGACTTAGCAACTAAACTAGTGTCCTAAAACAACACAAACTTATTTTTTGACAGTTCTGTAGGTTAGAAGTACAAATGAGTGTCAGCTAAAATTAAGCTTTTTGCAGGCTGCATTTCTTTCCGGAAGCTTTAGAAAAGAGCTTGCTTTCTGTTCCTTTTCTACTTTCTAGAGGCTGCTGCACTTCTTCTTGGTTTGTCTTCTTCCATCTTCAAAGCTATCATCTCAGCATCTTTACCTTGGGCCAACATTTTCGACCTTCCTTTCCTCTTTTAAGGACTCTTACGATTACATCAGGTCTACTGGTAAATCTAAGATAATCTACTTATTTTAAGGTCAGTTGATTAGCAACCTTAATTTGCCTTTGCTCGATAATATTGCATATTAACAGGTTCTAATGATTAGGATGTAGATAACCTTTTTGGTGAGTAGTGAGGATCCCTATTCTGCTAACCATAGATTGTATCTGCAAATATCTTTGCAACTAAAAATTTACTATTTTTTTTTATACATACTTTTGACTCTGTTTCTTATTCTGTGAAAAGGAAATATGTTTGCATTGTCGGGCTACTCAGAGAATTAGATGATCAAAGGTAGTGAAAGTGTCCAGCACTTAGTTCTCATGATGTTAGTTGAAACTGAAGTAAAAGAATGACACCTTCTTTTTATAATTTCTTCCTCTAAGGCAGGGATGTGTTTATTCTTCTTTGTGGTAAGATAAACTTAGCTAATTTTACATCAATCATACTAAGTATGAAATGTGAGAAGTCCCCATTAGTACTAGAGAAGAGTGTACTGTACAGAATGTATCTGAAAAATAGCAAACTTCATTGATAAGTCTGTGTAGCTTAGAGACTTACTGTATGACACTTAAGTTGGCTCACTTCTGTGCATGGTGGTTTCTGGTAACTTTTTATTATGCTTCTGTTTACTTGACACATGTGATAACTTGTTTGTAAATGGTTGCTATTCATAAGCATCTTTATTTATTCTGCTTTGGGAAATGGGTATGGTAAGCTTTAGTAAAGAATGCTTGATAAAGATGTACCCGGTGTAAACCAGATGTGGGATTTACGAGAAGACTAAAGTATCCTTATACAAGAATAAGGTTGTTGTTTTTTTTAATTTGTGTATATGGTTTTACTATATGCTACAGAGTTATTTCCTTGGACATATTCCATCTGAGAGCTCATTACTTGGTGCAGAATGAAAGAAAGAGGGAATGCAGTATACTTATTAGTCTTGACCTCGTAAGCAAACACTATTGACTTGTTCTTGATTTGCAAAATGAATGGAGCTTGTTTATAATATTTAAATTCAACCTTAATGGTTAGCAATCCAGTATAATGATGGCTTATGTTGGGTTAAAGATTAGAGCTAAATTTCCTTATCTTTCTATTGGATTACATAAAAGCAAACATGCAATAGTAAAGCTGTGTATATATAGACTGTAAGACCAAAAGGATTGCATATTTTGGGACAAAAAAGGGGGAAGGAGAATCAAGTTTTAGTTACCTTAATAAACTTTCCCAGTAGCTAATGAGACTTAGAGCTTTGTAGAAATGCTACCCTAGTCCTCCTGCTATTTTATAGCTCTAGGTTGACTTCCTTCTTCAAAGGGAAACATGTCTAAGGTAGGACCTATATGTAGGCGACAGTGACTGTCGTTTAGTAAATATTTGACTGAATTAAAAAAAAAAAATCACAGATGCTAAGTCATCTCTTGGCCTGTAGATTGCTAGCCACCTGCGGTTGCCAAGACCTCGTCCTCCAAATGGAAAATATCAGGAAGTTGCGGGAGATGAAAACCCTAGTTAGGTGAATAGAGAAGAGTTCGGATTCTATCATGCCCATGTTCAGGTTCATGAACTTAAACCACCTTACTTCTCTGGGTCTTGGCTATATAATTCTAGTGCAGTTGGATGATTTTAGGGACTTTCACATCTTTATGAAAGTTTATTTTCAGATGGGCCTTTTCATGAAATGAAAACTTTTTCTAAAATGAAAGCCCTATATTTAACACCTGTAGTTCATTAGAATCAGAGTGAAATACTGGCCTTTCTCTCAAGACAGCCTTTGAAGCTTGTCCTGAAAACCAGGACATCCACAAAACAATTTTTAATGGCACCCCACTCCAGTACTCTTGCCTGGCAAATCCCATGGATGGAGGAGCCTGGTGGGCTGCAGTCCATGGGGTCGCTAAGAGTTGGACACAACTGAGTGACTTCCCTTTCACTTTTCACTTTCATGCATTGGAGAAGGAAATGGCAACCCACTCCAGTGTTATTGCCTGGAGAATCCCAGGGACGGGGGAGCCTGGTGGGCTGCCATCTATGGGGTCGCACAGAGTCGGACACGACTGAAGTGACTTAGCAGCAGCAGAAATTAAAATATACTGACAGTGTTTTCAGTTATAGGCTTTAATTGACTGTCACCTCGGCCATTAATTCTCAACCATGGAATGTGACATTCTACTGTGTGACCAGCTGTGTTACTGGTCATATTTGTCAGCAAGAGAAAACCTAGTTGTTGAATCAATTCACAATCTCAGTAGATTAAGACACCGTGTCAGTTCTCACCAGCTGTTCATCCAGCTACCCCAAACTCAATGGCTTATAATAGAGATTTGTTATTTCTCATGATTTTGTGGGTCTGCTAGGCAGTTAGTCTAGCTAGAGCAATGTGGCTGATTTCTGTCATGAGGTGGGTGCCAAACTCAAAAACGAAGTCATCTACATGGAGGAAAGAGTCTAACCAGTAATAGCAGCATTGTTTCCAAGTCATTGGTAGACAACTGCTGACCCATTCTCTGTTGTAATGCAGGTGTTCAGGGCTTCCCTAGTGGCCCATCTCCTTTCTATACCTTTCAGCTTCTGCTCTCATCCATACCCACTTTCCTTTTCCTTTCATCATATTTTAAGGAGTTTTGGCAAGAAATGACCTACCACTCCACTATTAGGTGTCAATTATTAATACATGATTTTGAATAATCACTGGGCTTTGGTTTAAGATATATGGAATTTAAGAAAAACTGAAACAATTTTAAAATTAGAGAAACAAAATACAAATCCAACTTGACCATGAGATCTAATCCTAGAGGTAAATGTGATTATCATTTTCTAATGAAATTTGGAAAACTTCTATATAGCAATATAATTATTTTTGAGATGTAATTGACATACAGTACTGTACAAATGTAAGGAGTGCATTGTATACAATGTGTATTGTACACAATGATTTGGTACATTTATCTGTTGTTATATGATTGCCACTATAGTGTTAGGTAACACCTCTATCATGTCATGTAATTATCATTTTTTGTGATAAGAATAGTTTAGATCTAATCTCTTAGCAACTTAGAAGTTTATAATAGAGTACTGTTGACTGTACTCACTGCTGTTGTTCAGTTGCTCAGTTGGGTCTGACTCTTTGCAACCCAAGGACTGCAGCATGCCAGGCTCACCATACTGTGCATTAGATCTCCAGAACGTATGCATCTTGAAGCTGCAAGTCGTAACTTTAAACGACATCTCCCAATTCTTCCATTCCCCAGGCTTTAGTAACCACTATTCTACCCTGGCTCCATGCATCTGATGTTTTAAAGTTCCACATGTAAATGATGGCACTACAGTATTTGTTTTTTCTAACTTATCTCCCTTAGCACAAAGGCCTCAGGATCCATCCATCCATGTTGCTCCAAATGATAGGTTGCTCTTTCTCATGGTTTGTCCATTCATCAGTTTAGGGACACTTAGGTTGTCCCCATATTTTGACTATTGTGAATAATGCTGCAATAAACAAGGATACGCAGATATGTGTTTTTTTTAATTTAATTGAAGGGCAATTACAATATTGTATTTGTTTCTGCCATACATCAACATGGATTAACCATTAGTCTGCATAGTTTTCTCCTTTTCAGTCTCCTTCCTTCCTCCCACTCCATCACACCCCTCTAGGTTGTTTCAGAGCCCCGGGTTGAATTCCATGAGTCATATAGCAAATTCCCATTGGCTATCTATTTTACATATGTTAGCATATATGTTTTCATGCTATTGATGAACCTATTTGCTGGGTAGCAATGGAGATGCAGGCACAGAGAACAGACTTATGGACACAGTGAGAGGATAAGAAGGAGAGGGTGGGATGAGTGGAGAGAGTAGCAGATATCTTTTTAATATCCTGTCTTCATTACCTTTGGATATAGACCAGGAGTGGGACTGCTGGATCATATGGTGGTTCTATTTTTAATTTTTTGAGAAACCTCCATACTGGTTTCCATAGTGGTTGAACTAATTTGGATTTCCATCAAGAATTTACAAAGGTTCCCTTTTCTCCATTCTTACCAATACTTGTTATTTCTTGTTTCGTTGATGCAAGCCATTCTGTCAGATGTGAGGTAATAACTCATTGTGCTTTTGATTTGAAATTCCCTGATAATTAGTGATGTTGAGCATCTTTTTTTGTACCTGTTGACCATTTATGTGTCTTGGAAAATGTCAGTTCATATCATTTGTCCATTTATTAATTGCATTGTTTTAGGGGGGATTGATAATTGAGTTGAATGAGTTCTTTCTAAGTTTTGTATATTGACTATTTATATAGGGTTTGCAAATATTTTCTTACATTTCATATGTTGCCTTTTTTTTTCTTTTTGTTTTGCTCTGTAGAAGCTTTAGCTTTTATGTATTCTCACTTGTTGATTTTGCTTTTGTTGCTTGTGCTTTTGGAATTATATCTTAAAAATCAGTTCTGTATGAAAGAGCTTTTCCCCTGGGTTTCCTTCCTGTGTCACGGTAGCAGGTCTTATGTGCAGGTCCATTTTGAATTAATTTTTGTGAATGGTATAAGATAATGTCAATTTTACTTTTATGCATGTGGTTATCCAGTTTTCCTAACACTGTATATTGAAGAGACTCTCCTTATTGTATACTCCTTATTCCCTGTCAAAAACTAGTTGAACATATATTCAGGCATTTATCTCTGGGCTTTGTTTCATTGGTATATGTATCTTTTTTTTTATGCTAATACTAAACTGGTTTAACTACTGTAGCTTGGGGATATAGTTTGAAATTGGGAAATGTGGTGCCTCTGGCTTTGTTCTTAGGATTGTTTTGGCTCTTTAGGGTCTTTTGTGGTTCCATACAAGTGTTACAATTTTGTTTTCTATTTCTGTGAAAAACACCATTGAAATCTTGATAGGAATTACATTGACTCTATAGATGGCTTTAGGTAGTATGTCCATTTTAATAATATTCATCCTTCTAATCCATGAATATGAGACATCTTTCCATTTGTACCTTCCTTAATTTTTTTCATCAAAGAGTTGTAGTTCTCATTTCTCTCACTTTTTTGATTAAATTTATTCTTAAGTATCTCACTGATTTTGTTACTATCGTAGATGGAATATACCTTTTTTTTTTTCCAGCTATTTCACTGTCAGTGTATGGAGGAGGCACAACTGAGTTTTATATGTTGAATTTAACTTCTGTGTGAAAGTGAAGTTGCTCAGTCGTGTCCGACTCTTTGCGACCCCATGGACTATAGCCTACCAGGCTCCTCCATCCATGGGATTCTCCAGGCAAGAGTGCTGGAGTGGGTTGCCATTTCCTTCTCCAGGGGATCTTCCCAACCCAGGTATCGAACCTGGATCTCCAGCATTCCAGGCAGACGCTTTAACCTCTGAGCCACCAGGGAAGCCTGGTGATATATAACTTCTGTGACTTAACTGAATTTGTTGATGAGTTCCAACAATTTTTTGGTTAGGTGTTTCTGGTTTTCTCTAAGTAATATCACATCACTTACAAATAATGACAGTTTTTCATCTGCATGTGATTTCCTTCGCTTGCCTGATTGCTCTAGTTAGAACTTGTAGTACCAAGTTGAGTAAGAATGCTGAGAATGAGTACCCTTCTCCCTGAGGTTAGAGGATAATTTTTCTCAACACTTCATCATTGATATTGAGTATATTAGTTGTGGGTTTGTTGTGATATATAACCTTTATTATATATTCTCCCTGTACCCAATTTGTTGAGGGCTTTTTATTGTGAAAGGATGTTGTATTTCTGTTGAATTATTTTCCTGCATCTACTGAAATGATCATATGTTTTCATCTTTCATTCTATTAATGCATATATCACATTTGTTTATTTGCATATGATAACAATTTTGCATTCCTGGGGTAAACTTCACTTGATTATGGCATATGATCCTTTTAATGTGCTGCTGAATTTGGTTTGTTAGTATTTTGTTGATATTTTGTGTCTATATTCATCCGGGATACTGGTCTGTCATTTTCTTGTAGTATTCATTATCTTGATTTTGTATCAGTGTATTATTGGCCTTGTAAAATTAGGTTGGGAGTATACCCTCCTCTTCAGTTTTTGGGAAGGATTGGCATTAATTATTCTTTAAAGTTTGGTGGAATTCACTAGTGAAAAACCCATTTGGAACTGGGCTTTTTGATGTTAGTAGGTTTGTATTGCTGATTAAATCTTTTTATTCATTGGTTTGCTCTAAGTTTCTATTTCTTAATGATGCAGTCTTGGTAGTTTATATGTTTTTTGGCATTTTCCCATATCTTATAAAGTTGTTTACTTTGTTGGCATTGCTTTTAGTAGTTTCTTATGGCCCTTTGTATTTCTGTGGTATCATTATAATGTCTCCTCTTTCATTTCTGATTTGTTTGACTCAGTTTCTTTTTTCTTAGTCTAGCTAAAGGTTTGTCAATTTTGTTTATTTTTCCAAAAAACTAAATCTGTTTTGGTCTTACTGTTTGTTTGGTCTCAGTATTATACATTTCCATTCTGATGTTTATCTCCTTCTTTCTCTCTACGTTAGGTTTGCCTTGTCATTTTTTCCCTAGTTCTTTGAGATGTAAAGTTAGATCATTTATTTGAGATTTTTCTTGCTTCTTTATGTATTTATTGCTGTGAACTTCGCTTTCAGAACTGCTTGTCAACCTCCCATAGATTTTTTGTGTTTGTTTCCATTTTTATTCATTTTGAGGTTTTTAAGTTTCCTTTTTGATTTCTTCTTTGACTCATGTGTTGCTCAGGAGTGTTGTTTAGTTTCTACATGGTTTTATACATTTCCAACTTCCTCTTGTTGAAATCTGGTTTCATACTATTTTGTTCATAAATGATATTTGCTATGATTTAAATTTGAAAGTGCCAAGACTTATTTTGTGGCCTATCCTATGAACTTTCCTGGGGAATGTTTTATGTATACCTAAGAGGAATGTTTGGAGAAGGCAATGGCACCCTACTCCAGTACTCTTGCCTGGAAAATACCATGGACGGAGTAGCCTGGTGGGCTGCAGTCCATGGAGTCACTAAGAGTTGGACATGACTGAGTGACTTCACTTTCACTTTTCACTTTCATGCATTGGAGAGGGAAATGGCAACCCACTCCAATGTTCTTGCCTGGAGAATCCCAGGGATGGGGGAGCCTGGTGGGCTGCCATCTATGGGGTTGCACAGAGTCAAACACAACTGAAGTGACTTAAAAGTAACAGTAACAGTAAGAAGAATGTTGAAAAGCAGAGACATTACTTTGCCAACAAAGGTCTGTCTAGTCAAGGCTAGGGCTTCCCTGGTGGCTCAGAAGTTAAAACGTCTGCCCCTGATGCAGGAGATCTGGGTTCGATCCCTGGGTCGGGAAGATCCCCTGGAGAAGGAAACGGTAACCCATTCCAGTATTCTTGCCTAGAGAATCCCATGGACAGAGAAGCCTGGTAGGCTACAGTCCACGGGGTCGCGAAGAGTCGGACACGACTGAGCAAGGCTATGGTTTTTTCCAGGGGTCATGTATGGATATAAGAGTTGGACTGTGAAGAAGGCTGAGTGCCAAAGAATTGATGCTTTTGAACTGTGGTGTTGGAGAAGACTCTTGAGAGTCCCTTGGACTGCAATGGACTGATCTCCCTCCATTCTGAAGGAGATCAGCCCTGGGATTTCTTTGGAAGGAATGATGCTGAAGCTGAAACTCCAGTACTTTGGCCATCTCACGCGAAGAGTTGACTCATTGGAAAAGACTCTGATGCTGGGAGGGATTGGGGGCAGGAGGAGAAGGGGATGACAAAGGATGAGATGGCTAGATGGCATCACTGACTCGATGGACGCGAGTCTGAGTGAACTCCAGGAGATGGTGATGAACAGGGAGGCCTGGCGTGCTGCGATTTCACGGGGTCGCAAAGAGTCAGACACAACTGAGCAACTGAACTGAACTGAACTGAAGAAGAATGTGTATTCTGCTGCTCTTGGATAGAATTTTCTGTAAATGTCTGTAAAGTATATCTGGCCTAATGTGCAACTTAAGCCCAAAGTTTTCTTACTAATTTTGGTCTGGATCATCTGTCCATTGTTGAAAGTTATAATGAGGTTCCCTACTATTGTTGTACTGTAATCTATTTCTCCTTTGAGACTGGTTAGTATTTGCTTAAGATATTCAGGGCTCTGATGTATATTTATGATTGTTTTATCTTCTTGATGAATTGACCCCTTAATCATTGTATAATAATTTTCTTTGTCTCTTTAATATTTGGGACTTAAACTTTATTTTGTCTTTGTTCAGCTGGCCCTGCTTTTATGATTTACACATGCATGGACTATCTTTTCCATCCCTTCACTTTAAGTCTGTATGTGCCCTTAAAGCTGAAGTGAGCCTCATATAGGCAGCATATAATTGGTGTTTTCCTATGTAGATGTTCTGTGTCTTTTGATTGGTGAATTCAATCCATTTATATTGGGGATAATTATTGATACATAAGAAATTACTTTCTGTTTTGCATTTTCATTGTTCTTTTTTCCTCTCTTCCTGTCTTTGTAAGTGGGAACTTTTTCATAATGATATGCTCTAATGTTCCTGTTTTATATTTTGGGTATTCACTATAAGGTTTTGTTTTGTAGTTACCATAAAGTGAAAGAAAGTGAAAGTATTAGTTGCTCAGTTATGTCTGACTCTTTGCAACCCCATGGACTGTAACCCACCATGTTCCTCTGTCCATGGAATTCTCCAGGCAAGAATACTGAAGTAGGGAGCCATTCCTTTCTCCAGGGGATCTTCCCAACCAAGTTTGAACCCAGGTCTCCTGCATTATGGGCAGATTCTTTACCATCTGAGCCACCAGGGAAGTCTAAAGGTTTACATGAAACATCTTATGGAAAAAACATCCATTTTATGCTGATAGCAACTTAAATTTGATTGTATACGACAGTTCTACCCTTTTACTTTTTCCTTTTAATGTATTTGTTATCACAGTTTACCTCTTTGTGTTGTGTATTCATTAAGAAATTATTATGGCTATAGTTATTTTTAATACTGTTTTCCACCAACCTTTATACAATAATTATTTGGCTAATCCATCTTTATGTTACAGAATTAGAGTTTTCTAAATATGACTGTGTATTTACTTTTACATTTTTGCATTTTTTTTCTTTTTGTATATTTTCATGATGCTGCTTAGCATCTTTTCATTTCTGCTTGAGGAACACCTTTCAGGTTTTCTTGCAAAGCAGCTCTACTGGTGATAAACTCACTCAGTTTTGTTTGTTTGGAAAACCTTTCTCTCTTCTATATAAGTGAAGAATAACTTTGTATTCTTGTTGAGCAGTTTTTTTTCAACACTTTAAATATGTCATTCTACTTTTTCCTGGCCCGTAGTGTTTCTGCTGAGAAATTTGCTCATAAACTAATGAGGATTCCTTTGTAGGTTACCACACTTTTTTCTTTTGCTGCTTTTAGAATTATATATTTGTCTTTGATTTTTAATACATTCATTCTAAGTGTCTTGGAGAAGGTCTTTCCTTTGAGATAATGCATTGTAAGCTTGGATGTCCTAGAGTCTCCTCAGATTTGGTACATTCTCAGCTATTAATTTTTAAACTTTCTTCCTTCTCCCACAACTCTTCTCCTTTTGGAATCCCAGTTAATCTGATATTTGTACATTTGATGATGTCCTCTGGATCATATAGAATGCACTCTTTTTCATTCTTTTTTTATTCATCTCTGACTGAGTTATTTCAAAGTATCCATTTATTCTCTGACCATTGATTCTATCTTCTATTTGGTCTAATCTGCTGTAGTTGCACTTTACTGCATTTTTCATTTTGTTTACTGAATTCTTCAGATTCAGAATTCTTGTTGGTTCTTTTTTAAAGATTTTTATCTATTAAGTTTCTCATTTTGTTCAGTTGTCCTGATTTAACTGAACTGTGTTTCTGTGTTTACTTTGTGCTCATTGAGTTTCTTCAGAAGAGCTATTTTGAATTATTAGCTATACCGCACTGTGTGCTTTTGAATTCAGTTATAGAGGATTATTATATCTTTGTGGATGTGTTTACTTGATGCTTTATGTTCCTTGAAGCTTTGCATTGCTATTTTCACATATGAACCAGCACCTGCTCAAATCTTTGTCATTTTCTGATGGGACATAATCTTCTTTGGTTCTACTTAAATCTGGGCTTTCTCCAACCTTGTGTGAATGAACTTGCTCTATCTTTTTACTTCTTTTTGTATCAGAATTCTTAATCTTCTATATCTTCTCTGGTTCTTACAAATCCCCTGTCTACTACTGGAAACCTCTTCCTGCCTCCCCAGAAGATGGTGCTGCAGCTAATGGTTATGGTTTATCTCTTGCCCATAATTCCCAACCATTTTGTTTTGTTTTGTTTTGTTTTTGAGGGGACTTCCTGTTTACTGGACCTTGCTGTTGCAGCTGTGCTCTGAATTAAACATCAGGAGCCAGATGCAAAGAATGGGGAAGTTTGAGTTTGGCCCTTGGAGCACTGGGGATACCTATGCGGCAGGTGAGGTTCTCCTAGTAGCTCATGGGTGAGATTTCTACTGGAGTCATAAAAACAGTCAGCAGGAACTTCATGCATCAGGTGCCCTTTGATATGTGCATCTGCCTCCATTTTGATCTCTCTTTCCCCAGTCTTAGTGGTCCTGCCTGGAGTGTGACATCACTCCCTAAATAAGTAAATAGGTGCTATGTATGTGTATGCATCTTCATATTTTAACTTGTTCTAACTGTTATGATAGTGTTAATTGCTCAGTTGCCTCTGACTGAGTCCACCAGTTGGACTCAGTCTACCAGTCTTCAGGCAAGAACACTGCCATTTCCTTCTCCAGGAGATCTTCCCAATCCAGGGATCAAACCCAGGTCCCCTACACTGCAGGCAGATTCTTTACCATCTGAGCCACCAGGGAAGCCCTAACATATTATTCAACAAGGTAATAGTAAGCAAATTTTATATCCCTTTGGTTAAACCTGGAACAAACAGACACACACATGTAAAAACTAAATATATACGAAACAATATGCATGTATCTGCATTTATTTTTATTATATGTACTAAATAATACATTGTTGTTGTTTTTCAGTTGTATCTGATGCTTTGTACCCCCATGGACTGAAGCACACCAGGCTTCCCTGTCCATCATTATCTCCTTGAGTTTGCTCAAATTCATGGCCCTTGAATCGGTGATGCTATCCAACCACCTCATCCTCTACCATCCCTTCTCCTCCTGCCTTCAGTCTTTCCCAGCATCAAGGTCTTTTCCAATGAGTCCGATCTTCGTATAAACTGGCCAAAGTATTGGAGCTTCAGCATAAGTCCTTCCAGTGAATATTCAGGGTTTATTTTCTTTAGGATTGACTGGTTTGATCTCCTTGCAGTCCAAGGGACTCTCAAGAGTCTTCTCCAACACCACAATTTAAAAGCATCAGCGCCTTGGCACTTACCATTCTTTACGGTCCAACTCTCACATCCATTCATGACTGCTTGGAAGAACCATAGCTTTGACTAAGACGGACCTTTGTTGGCAAAGTAATGTCTCTGCTTTTTAACAGTTTGTCAACAGTTTCGCTAAGTTTGTCACTGCTTTTCTTCCAAGGAGCAAGCGTCTTTTAATTTCCTGGCTGCAGTAACCATCCACAGTGACTCTGGAGCCCAAGAAAATAAAGTCTGTCAGTGTTCCCATTGTTTCTCCATCTATTTGCCATGACGTGATGGGTCCAGATGCCATGATCTTAGTTTTTTGAAAGTTGAATTTTAAGCCAGCTTTTTCACTTTCTTCTTCACCTTTATCAAGAGGCTCTTTAGTTCCTCTGTAGTTTCTGCCATTAGAATGGTCATCTGCATATCTGAGGTTATTGATATTTCTCCCTGCAATCTTGATTCCAGCTTGTACTTCATCCAACCTGGCAATTCACATGAGGTACCCTGCTTATAAGTTAAATAAGCAGGGTGACAGTGTACACCCTTGACATACTCCTTTCCCAGATTTGAACCAATGCATTGTTCCATGTCCAGTTCTAGATGTTGCTTCTTGACCTGCATACAGGCTTCTCAGGTGTCTCAGGATGGTCTGTTAGTTCCATTTTTTAAAGAATTTTCCACAGTTTGTTGTGATCCACACAGTTAATGTCTTCAGCATCTTCAAAGAAGCAGAAGTAGATGTTTTTCTGGAATTCTATTGCTTTTTCTATGATCCAATGGATGTTGGCAATTTGATCTCTAGTTCTTCTTCTATTTCTAAATCCAGCTTGTACTTCTGGAAGTTCTCAGTTCATGTAATGTTGATGCCTAGATTGAAGGGTTTTGAGCGTTACTTTGCAATCATGTGAAATTAGTGCAATTCTGCAGTAGTTTGAGCGTTCTTTGGCATTGTCCTTCTTTGGAATTGGAATGAAATCTGACCTTTTCCAGTCCCGTGGCCACTGGTGACTTTTCCAAATTTGCTGACATATTGAGTGAAGCATTTTAGCAGCAGCACCTTTTAGTATTTGAAATAGCCCAGCTGAAATTCCATCACCTCCACTAGCTTTGTTTGTAGTAATGCTTCCTAAAGCCCACTGACTTCATACTCCAGGATATGTAGCTCTAGGTGAGTGATCATACCATTGTAGTTATCCAGGTTACTAAGATCATTTTTGTATAGTTCTGTGTATTCTTGCCACCTCTTCTTAGTAGCTTTTGCTTCTGTTAGCTCCATACTTTTTCTGTCCTTTATTGTGCCCATTGTTGCATGAAATATTCCCTTGATATTTCTGATTTTCTTGAAGAGGTCTCTAGTCTTCCCCATTCCATTGTTTTCCTCTGTTTCTTTGCACTGTTCACTTAAGAAGGGTTTCATATCTCTCCTTGCTTTTCTTTGGAACTCTGCATTCTGATGGATATATCTTTC
This sequence comes from Cephalophus harveyi, assembly GCA_006410635.1. Lineage (NCBI taxonomy): Eukaryota > Metazoa > Chordata > Mammalia > Artiodactyla > Bovidae > Cephalophus > Cephalophus harveyi. The sequence continues at coordinate 444,210 of SJYT01026057.1, forward strand.
CTTTTCTCCTTTGTCTTTCACTTCTCTTTTTTTTTCTCAGCTGTTTTGAAGGCCTCCTCAGACAACCATTTTGCCTTTTTGCATTTCTTTTTCATGGGGATGGTTCTATAATGCATAATAAAATAATATATGATAAAATGAATTCAGTATCATATATGTCTATATATACACACACTTCTATGAATTTCATTGAAAGTGTCAAAACATTCATTGATTATCTTGTAAAATGAAAGCTGGATCTACTTCACATATGGAGAAATTTGAGTCGATGTCATCTTATTTCTGAATAAAATGATATTAGCTATGCTTTTTTTTTTTTTTTTATTTGGCTGTGCTGGGTCTCATTGCTGCCCAGGTTTTCTCTGGTTTCAGTGAGCATGGCCTGCTCTCTAGTTGCTGTTCATGAGCTTCCCATTGCAGTGGCTAGTCTTCCAGAGCACAGGCTCTAGCTGCAGCACGTGGGCTTACTATTTGCAGCTCCTGGGCTCAAGAGCACACGCTCAGTAGTTGTGGCACATGGTCTTAGTTGCTCCAGGGTATGTGGGGTTTTCCCAGATCAGGGATCAAACCCATGTCTCCTGCATTGGCAGGTGAAGATTCTTTACCACTGAGCCACCAGGAAAGCCCCGAAATTATAGTTATAACTGGCTAAATTCCTTTCCAAAAAAGAAAATAATGAATCATATATTTTTAAGGCTCTCTTCATGACACATTCTTCTTTTTTTCCCATGAAATGAAACTTTTTAAGGTTTCACCCATTGCTCAGTCTTAAGAGGAGAAACCCCAGACCTGACTATTATTAACTGTTGTTGTTGAGTGCTGAGATTTAAAAAAAAAAGCATATTGTTGCTATTTTATTACATGTTATTATAGAATTGGACACAGCAAAATAACCATATTTTATGACATATCAAGTGATAAATCCTACTCTCTGAAAGTCAGAAAAAACTACTCTGAGAAGGTTTTTTTCCCCATTTACTGAAAGAAAATTCAAAGGATGAGATAAAATATCCTAGTGATGGGCACAAATACGTGGGTTTGTTTGATAGCCTTAATTAATGATCTTGTAATTGGGTATCATGTTAGCTGTCATGTAGCTGGCAGCGTTCACTGGGCGTTCACATCTAAATCCCTATTTTTTCACTCCTTCCCAAACATTGTCATTCATTTGGGTGACAATTCATGCATAATATAATAGCCCTAGGGTGCAATTAATTTTAGCAGTTGCACAACTTAGTAACGAAAAAAAAAAATATCCCTGGTATCATGTGTTCTTTGAAGGTCAGATGATGTCACAATTTGCACCTTTGTTGAGAGACATGAAAATTAGCAATTAACATAAATATATTGATTAACATATGTATAGTTTAGTCTGACATATTAATGAAACTCATCATATTTTCTTTACCAGATGTAGGCATTTTCTTTCTTCTACAATGAAACATCATTATTTTTTTAAAAAAAGTTGAGAATTTGGGTTTAATCATACTTGTTTTCTGAGGTATATGCTAGAGAAAATTAAGATGGATCCATGCTCTAGGAAGTTTAAACAAAAGAACTTGACAGTTTATTTTGTACCATATATATCAGTGATCTATTTATATAGTTTCTATCTTTTTCATATGTCACATGTCTCTTCCATCCTTTATATAATAGCTATCACTGCCTATATTTAGGTCTTGAATACCTTTCCTTTTGACTCTTGGCATAATCCCGTGTTTGGATTGATTTCAGTTTGGTGTTCAAATATTGCCAGAGGGTTCTTTCTGAGCCATACATTTGATCTTGACTCTCAGTCACACCTTTAGGATACAGACACAAGCCCTGGCTCTTGGTTAGGTGATACATACATACATGCTATCACTCAGTCATGTCGACTCTTTGCAACACTATTGACTGTAGCCCTCCAGGCTCCTCTGTCCATGGGATTCTCAAGTCAATACTGGAGGGGGTTGCCATGCCCTCCTCCAGGGGATCTTCCCAACTCAAGGATTGAACCCAGGTCTCCTGTATTTCAGGCATATTCTTTACTGTCTGAGCCACCAGGGAAGCCCAGATACTAATAATTAAATTATTGACATACACCAGTGGTTTAATAAGTTACTCTTATCAGCTAGGGATATTTCTGTGATAAGTAGAGTGCATGAAGTTTGTACAGTGCTATTATTATTATTAAGAGTATTAATAACATTTCTAGAGTATTTATTATATCTCAGCCATTCTTTAAAGAATGCTACATGAATTATCTTATTTAATCCTCTCAAAAATTATCTTAATAATAAAAATTATCTATAATTGCCTTTTCCATTTTATAGATGAAGAATTTCAGGTTCAGAGAAATTAACTGTTTATCCAAAGAGTAAGCGAGTGTTAAGTAATAGAGCTGGGATTTGTGTTTATATGAATTGAGTCAAAGCTTACACTTTTCCACTTAGTATGAGGGAAGAGAGTGCAAGTAATGGAAAAATTTACACGTTGCCATTTGATATCTTGTTCTCTATAGACTTATGAAGTGTTGGACATTTGTGGACTAACTCTTGCTTTGGTGATTAGCTAATTTGGAAAATTTAGGTTTTCCTTATTTATGAGAATGTGCTTATTTTTTGGGTATTAGTTGAAACTGAAGGGTGCTATTTGATATAAACTAACTAAGATCATGGCATCTGGTCCCATCACTTCATGGGAAATACATGGAGAAACAGTGGAAACAGTGGCAGACTTTATTTTTTGGGGGTCCAAAATCACTGCAGATGGTGATTGCAGCCATGAAATTAAAAGACACTTACTCCTTGGAAGGAAAGTTATGACCAAACTAGATAGCATACTCAAAAGCAGAGACATTACTTTGCCAACAAAGGTCCGTCTAGTCAAAGCTATGGTTTTTCCTGTGGTCATGTATGGATGTGAGAGTTGGACTGTGAAGAAAGCTGAGTCCCGAAGAATTGATGCTTTTGAACTGTGGTGTTGGAGAAGAGTCTTGAGAGTCCCTTGGACTGCAAGGAGATCCAACCAGTTCATTCTGAAGGAAATCAGCCCTGGGATTTCTTTGGAAGGAATGATGCTAAAGCTGAACTCCAGTACTTTGGCCACCTCACGCGAAGAGCTGACTCATTGGAAAAGACTCTGATGCTGGGAGGGATTGGGGGCAGGAGGAGAAGGGGATGACAGAAGATGAGATGGTTGGATGGCATCATTGACTCAATGGACATGAGTTTGGGTGAACTCTGGGAGTTGGTGATGGGCAGGGAAGCCTGGCTGCTGCAGTTCATGGGGTCGCAAAGAGTTGGACACAACTGAGCAACTGAACTGGACTGAACTGAACATAAATTAGTATAGGTTACTTTGCAGTCACAGTGAATGACAGCTATAATTTAAGGGCTGATTTCAGTCACTGTTGGGTGCTGTGTAAAGAAATGTGCTCGTGCCCAGTTGTGTCCAGCTTTTTGCAACTGCATGGACTGTAGCCCACCAGGCTCCTCTGTCCATGGGATTCTCCAAGCAAGAATACTGGAGTGGGTTACCATTTTCTCCTCCAGGGGATCTTCCTGACCCAAGGATCGAACCTGCATCTCCTGTGTGTCCTACATTGGCAGGCAAACTCTTTAGCACTGAGCCCCTGGGGAAGCCCAAAGAGATGTAACTTGCACCATTTCACTTCTCTGAGCAAAGAGTTAACATAGCTAGTTTTTATGTTTTTCAGGGTTATCAGTAAGAATATGATCTCTGACAATAAAGCCTGAAGCTAAAATGGGTAGATTTGGAAAGCATTTGTTTTAAAAAATGGACTGTGAAATAATATTCAGTAATTAGCCATTTCTTTATAAGTTAGCACCACTTTCCTAATTGAAAGTCACATGATGTTCCCTAGGCCAAGAATTTGGATCAAATTTATTATTTTCAGTTGATCTACCCAGTGGTGATGCAAGATAAAACATCTGGCTATTTAGAGGAGAGCTCATTGGAGGAGATTAAAATTGCATAACTTCTGTTGATGAGGCACAACTACCAGGGTTGATCTGTTTCAAGGGAAATAAGACAATGTCCTAGGTATTAGCCTGTATATTTTTGTTACTCTTCTGGAAAGGAAGATCAGGGGAAGAATTGGGGAGATGACAGGGAAAAGAGGATAGTAAGAGTGGAATAAAATTGTTGATCATGAGTAGAATGTGGAGAAGTCATGATGTTGTTGTCAACTGAGCATTGTAAGTTCTAATTAGTCCTCCGGTCACACAGTTAGTTAAGACTGAAGCAATAATTTAGTCTCAATAGTGAAAGCCAAGGCTTGAGGTTTTCACTGCAATGCCCCATCCACCAATTTCTAGGGTATGTGCTAGGTGTTTAACATGTTTGATTTCATTTAATATTTATACTTGCCCTTCAGTTTTACTACCATTGTGTATATGAGAAAACTAAACATGTTTAAAAATTCCTAGGATTTAACAAATTAGATAAGTTGTCCAATTTGTTAGAACTGTGTATTTTCAAAGTTAAAAAAAAACAAATATAATTTCAAAGGCTTATTAAAGCCATGTTTTTAAAACTATTTTCAGCAATAACGCTCTTAGAGATGTTTACTTTAGAGAATCTTTTCTGTAGAAATCCTTACTTCAGTATGGGAATCCCTATTTCCAGTATGGGAATCACCCCAAATCCTATATTCTAGGTAGTTCGACTCTGGCAATTGTTTTTGGTTAGTTGCTCAGTCACGTCTGACTCTTTGCAACCCTATGGACTGTAGCATGCCAGGCCTCCCTGTCATCATCTCTCAGAGTTTGCCCAACTGGCAATTATCTTTCATAATAAATCTTTTAATGTCACCTATGTATTGCTTTTTCTCTCGATTACTAGGGAGTTTAGAAACAAAAAACACTGCAAAGAAAAAGGCCAACAACCAACACCTCTTATATAGACTGCAATTATTCAGAAATTTTAGTTTGGTCATGGAGTAAGTAGCCAGCCCAAATATTGGTGACAAAAACATATTATCTTTGTACTTTATTTCAGAAATAGTGGTGAATTTTATCACCTGATTGCAAACAGAAATATTTGCTATCTTTGCTTTTTTAAAAAAAAAATTCTAATGGCTTGATTGATTCTGTCAGGAAAAACAATCAATCATATTCATTTAACCATGTTGTAAATAGGTTCGTATAAAATAAAATCGGAATATCATATATAGTTGTTGTTTTTCTGGTGTATGTCCTGAAACCAATGGACTTGTATTACTTGACAGAATTAGGGTCACAAAGACCACACAAGGGGTGGTCGTATGTGCCCGGAAACTACAAAGACTTTGTTATACGCGTAGCCTTCCGTAAAATTCAATGTACCTTATATATAAAAAAGATTGATAGAAATCTTCATGAGTTCGTTATTTACACGGGGTTATTTCTTGTGATTTCCACTTTATAATTGTCCCCTCCAATATTAATACCTTAGTTTATGAATTCATTTGTGACTCTTGTAATACACGGGTGATTTCGTAAACTTATTGTAAAAAGTGTCACCATGGACACCATCAACGAAATGTCACTACGACCTATTCGTGTTTGTCACCCCATTAATTTTTTTATATTATAACCAAGACTTAGTTTTGATCAAAGTGGTAAAGATAAAAATTTTAAACAAGAGAGAGTGAAACTTACCCCCCGAAGGGACTAGCGAGTAAACCATTTCTTAGGTGGACGTTACGTACTTTGGGACTATCGATTCCTGGGTTGGGAAGATCCCCTGGAGGAGGGCATAGCCTGAAGAATCCCCATGGACAGAGGAGCCTGGCAGGCTACAGTCCATGGGGTCGCAAAGAGTCAGACATGACTGAGTGACTAAGCATAGCACACACACTTTGTATGTGGGTATAACTTTTTTGTTGTATATTTCTGTAAATTTCTTTAATAATATATTAGTTAGGGAACATGGAGTAAAATGATAATTAATGTGTTTAACTCTGGAGTGACAATGTCAGTGATGAATCTTGGTACCAGAGTAAATTCATAGTAGATATGTACTCTTGGGCAGTTTATTTTGCTTTAGTGCCTCAGTTTGTGGCCCAGTCTGTAGAATGAAATAATAGTAGTTACCTAAAAGTGTTGTTGTAAGGATTGCGTTAGTGTTTGTAAAACATATATTGCCTTCTCTATAAACTTTAGTAATGACAATGATGACCACATAGCATAAAAAATGATGTGTTTTACTTTAACAGCATGGAGCCAAGAGAATAAAAACGGGGTCAAATTTGAACATTAAATATAAAAATATCTTGCACTCAACTTGTTAATCATCCTTAGTAGGAAATACATTGTAGTTTTTGTTGTTTAGTTGCTAAGTTGTTTCTAACTCTTTGCAACCCCACGGACTGCAGCCGGCCAGCTTCCTCTGTCCATGAAATTCTCCAGGCAAGAATACTGGAGTGGGTTGCCTTTACTTTATTCAGAGGATCGTTCCTGACCCAGGGATTGAACCTGGGTCTCCTACATTTTTACCATCTGGACCACCAGGGAAACCACCTCAGAAGCCCAGAAAATACATTAAATATAATTTAAAATCATAAGAGCTTCTGCCATGGCACTAGTGGTAAAGAACCCGCTGGCAATGCAAGAGACCTAAGAGATGCAGGTTTGATCCCTGGGATCCCCTGGAGGAGGGCATGGCAACCCACTCCAGTATTCTTGCCTGGAGAATCCCATGGACAGAGGAGCCTAGTGGCTACGGTCCATGGGTTGCAAAGAGCTGGACATGACTGAAGTGACTTAGCATGCAGGCAAAATCATAGGAAGTTAGCATAAGGAGGGCAAAGATGAGGAAGAAGAGGAGGAGAAGGAACAGGAACTGAGTGCCCTTACAACAGAGTCTTGTATTAATGTTTCTCTTATTTCTACATCATGAAAGTATTTGCTAACCTACAAATTGCTCTGGATGGGGGAAAATTATGCTGATCCTGGGCCAGTGATAAAATCATGCTTTTAACTACCTGCTTTGTGGATCTATAGTATAATATCTTACACTGTATTAGGCACAGAAAAATGAAATGGTGAAACATGTCTTATGATGTGTGTGTGTTTTGGGTATGGCAAGGGACAACTAATTTGATTATGACCAAATGGACACAGTTTGAAATATATGTATATCTTGAGTACTTGTAGAGTTGTCTAGAAGACACATTGAAAGCAAAAGGAAATATTAACACCTGAAATTAGAAGACATAGTGTTAGTTAAATTAACATCTGTAGTTGCTATTATATTGTTTGGGCACTAGTGAAAATAGTGTATATCTTTTGTATGTTAATAAAAACACGCTAGATCCACAAAGATTTATGTGGATAGAATCTATGTAACTTTAAACCTAATGCTGTGTATTATCAGGTAGCATTCTGTTTTTCTATTGGCTATGATATTAGTGTGAAAATAAAATAGTAATTTGGCATATTGCTGTTTTTCAAATCTAAATTTTTCTCCTTACTAATAAGCTTATTACTAAGGCATCTAGTTCATTTCAGCCAGTTAACTTCTTAGTCTTTCCTTTCTCTGTATGGCTTCCCCACTAGAATCCCCTGCCCCCCAGCTTCTCCTCTCCTGTGGGCAGAGTGCAGTCATGGGCTCCACGCTTCATTATTAGGCAGCCTGGATTTGAATACACACTTCTCTACTTGCTATTTTAATAACCTTTCACGGGTTGTGTTGCTTCCCTGGTCTCACTCAGTCAGCAAAGAATCTGCCAGCAATGCAAGAGACTCAGGTTCAATCCCTGGGTCAAGAAGTTGCCCTGGAGAAGGAAATGGCAACCTATTCCAGGAGTCTTGCCTGGAAAATCCCATGGGCAGAGCAGCCTGGTGGGCTATAGTCCATGGGCTTGGAAGTTGGACATAACTTAGCAACTAAATCACCACCACCACTGCCACAGGTTGTGTTACTTTCTGGGATTCAGTTTCTTCAACTTCATATGGACCTAACACTAGATCTTGCTTCACAGGTTGTCAAGGTTATGTGAGTAAATCCATGTACAGTATATAAAAGTATGCCTAAAACAGCCGAGTTAAGTGCTTAGTATGATAGTTATTATATTGTTTTGTCAAACACATGTTTCTGATGCCCAGCAAAAACAACGATCCAGAGGTTTATATTGAGACCTACAGTTCCTGAACTTAGAGAATCTGAATTGTCTGCTTTAGTAGAGCTATATGCTTCCATTTGTTTGGAGAATGAATGACTTGCCCAAAGGATCTTGGCACATAATAAAGCCTCAGCAGCACTGGTGATCACTAGTAACTGTTGTTGTAACTCTAAAGAAGGTGCCAGAAACTCTGTAAAAATCTTTTCCCCCCGTCCCTCCCCCCCCCCTCGCAAGACACTTTGCCTACATCTTTGTTAGTCTTTATTTTTCTTTTCAATGTCTCTTAGATTTATGTGTCAGGAAAACATCTGCGGTCATTTCTATGCTTTCCATTGCCATGATCCTTCCATATGAAGCATGAATTTACAGTTTTTTCCTTGACTTCGGGATTTTTAAGCTTTTGTAGGGAGAGGCAACTGTTTTAGGGATATATTACTTTTCTTTCGTAGCACTTGGGAGAGGGCTGAGTGCATACTTGGAGTTCAAGAAAGATTGGCTATCTGTACAAACACAAACCAAAATGTATATACACATCATTAAAATATGTTCTCCCTAATAGCATCGCTCAGTCATGTCTGACTCTTTGCGACCCTGTGGACTATAGCCTACCAGGCTCCTCCGTCCATGGGATTCTCCAGGCAAGAATACTGGAGTGGGTTGCCATTTCCGTCTCCAGGGGATCTTCCCGACCCAGGGATCGAACCCAGGTCTTCTGCATTGGAAGCAGATGCTTTAACCTCTGAGCCACCAGGGAAGCCCCAATAGCATTTTAGATATTCTAATTTGAACAGGAACATATCTGTTTGTACTTTTAACATTTAATTAATATTGTCTATTTTCTTTTACTATTAGATTTTAAAGCAGAAATCCACTGACTTTAAAAATTAATGGTGATAACTTATTTCATGTTGAACAACATAAAAATTAATAGATGAACCTGATAGACCATTTTTGGTCTCACAGCTTTATGTAAATATCATCTACTTGTTTATTCTTCAATATGAGCATGCAACAGCAATAAAACCTTTGAAGAAAAGCCTAGGGTTTAGTTGATAGTAGTGTCCCAACATTGCCAATGCAGGAGACCTGGGTTTGATCCCTGTGTCAGGAAGATCCCTGGAGAAGGAAATGGCAACACACTCTAATATTCTTGCCTGGGAAATCCCATGGAACGAGGAACCTGACAAGCTACAGTCAACGGGATCTCAAAGAGTTGAGCACAACAGAATACTGTATTCTTAGTTTTGATGAATAAACTATGATGATGTAGAGTGATAATCTTAAAAGAAATGGAAAGATGTAATGAGTATATGGGAGCTTTCTGTACTATCTTTGTAACTTTTCTAAAAATCTAAAATTATTCCCAAATTTATAAATTATTCCTAAACATATTTATAAAGTAATAAAAAATAATTTATAAAGAAATTTAAAAGTGAATAATTGGAAACAAGCTAAATGTTAAAAATGAGAAAATGATTATTATATTTCCAATGACACTCACTTAATGCATGTAACACACTCATTAAAAAAGATGTGTATAAGAGACAGATGTACTCTTGGGCAGTTTATTTTGCTTTAGTGCCTCAGTTTGTGGCCCAGTCTGTAGAATGAAATAATAGTAGTTACCTAAAAGTGTTGTTGTAAGGATTGCGTTAGTGTTTGTAAAACATATATTGCCTTCTCTATAAACTTTAGTAATGACAATGATGACCACATAGCATAAAAAATGATGTGTTTTACTTTAACAGCATGGAGCCAAGAGAATAAAAACGGGGTCAAATTTGAACATTAAATATAAAAATATTATGCTTTTGGCATTATGTAGAAAAAATGTCAAGAATACTATTTGTTCAGTCTGATTACAGCAATAAAAATAAATTAATAAAAGCAGACATATAAAAATTATCATCCTAGGACCAGGAGATTCTGACTCTTTCTTTTTGGCACAGTTTTCTAAATTTCTATAGCTTTGCAAATTTCTATAGCTTTACTCCAAATAATCATTGATGGTAAAAGATCAGCTCTAAAGAACTGAATTTACTTATCAGGGATGTGAATTAAAGCGTGTTAAAAATGGAAAAAATAAAACAACACAGTATATTTGACCATCACTTCCCCAATTTTAATTAAAAAGTTTTTATCAAACCATTTTGAAAAATTTGATTTTTGGAAGTGGTCAAAATAGATGAAGACAGTCAGACAGCAGAAAATTCCAATTATAAAATAAGTCCTGAAGATGTAATGCACAGCATGGTGACTATAATTAACAATGCCATATTGCATGTTTGAAACTTGCTAAAAGAGCATATCCTTAAAGTTCACATTTCAAGAAAAATAATATATTACTGTGTAGTAATGAGTAGTCTTATTATGGTGGTCACTTTGCCATATATATACACACACAAACACAAGCATATATACATATACTCATTACTGTATATCTGAAACTAGTATGATATACATTCCTTTGTAAAATCTAGTTTTAGCGAGCATTTTATCTTAAGGCTATAACGTATTCTTTATTGTTGGATACTAAATTTGTTTCAATTGCAAACACTTTCAGCTTTCAAAGGTCAGCTCTTACAGACATGACCTGTCATTTTACCATTTTACCTGTACACAGCTGAATACTTTAAAATCCCTATTCAAAATTTGTTACTTGGATATGTTCACATAGGAAGAGGTGAAGCCAGGAGTAACTGGTGCGAATTCAAGATGCCACTGTAGTTCAAGAACCCAAAGTACATATTGCTACCAATAAAGCACAATCAAATCAAAAAGCACGCTGTGGTTCTGGAAGTGACCTTGAGATATCCATAGCTTTGCTCTCTTCTTTAGCCTTCACGTTCTGGCATTATTAACAGTCACACTTTGGGGTCCATCTGGAGTCTGACTTCTGTCTCCACATTTGTAAATTTCCAATTCGTTCATCCAGAGATCCCATTCCATGTTTAACATTACTTTGGGAGCACAGGTATCCCCTACTTTTTGAAGTTTGTCTTATGGCACTTCATATTTACAAAATAGCTACCTTAGTACCTGTTTGCATTAACTGAAAGAAATCCAAAGAGGATTTTCACTTTTACAAACATACGCAAAGGAAAATAGTGGTCAGCATTTGTTTTGAAGCACAATGTGTTTCTTGAGCAGGTAGAGTGGTGCCGCCAAGCTCCTTCCATGGGAACTACACTCAGCTTCTCAGCATCAAGCCACCATAGCTTTTACTGGCTCTGTGATCACCTGTACTTTATCGTGCATCCATTAACAAGATGTGTCCTAAGATAATTGCTGTTTTACTTACACCATTTTGGCTTAGGAAAGGTTTCATAGGAATTCTGCTTTTGGATATTGGGGAACCCTGTATATTATTGGATTAATTTCATTTAGAATAGGAAGAAATATGTAAAAACTGTTAGAAGCAAATAAAATATATTTCATGGATTGTTGTGAATGTTCTGCTATATTATATATATTTCACTATATATATAATATAGTGAAATGCTATATAATTTTTACCCTGTATTTTTAAATGCTTGAGAGTATTAGAAACATAAATGGTATTTCAAAAGGAGAACTATATGATTGGAATTACTTTTCAGTTAAAACTGTTTCACAACTTTAAGGCTCTTAATTGAAAATATTTCAGTAGTAAAAAGGAGATATGTCTGTAATATATCTCTATGGGAAGATTCTTGATTGAAAGAGATCTTGGAATACTTTCATTCCTTGGGGCTGAAGGAAGATATATATTTAGAAGCAAAGACAGAATAACTGGAAAATTTCCACCACCAAATGATAGGCAGGATGTGTCCTTAGAAATCATGGTGATAGGTTCCTTCTCCCTTGGAGGTACTCCATCCTTAAAAATCAAATAGGGTATATTGAATCCTTTATCACTGCTTGGATAGAACTTGGACAAGGTTCAGAAAATGCAAATCATTCCAAAATCCTCTCTCCACTCTTTGAATGGAGGAAATCTTTGATAGGAACTCACTACTTAAAAAGGGAGTGTGTGAAGGGATCCTTGGAAGATGTTCAACTTTTGATGAGATGGCTCCTTGGATGATTTTCAAGACCTGGAGGGGTCCATAATGAAGAATCATGCTGCTTCCATTAGTGTATTTTTCCTCTTCATGTTTGCAGACAAAGCTGAGAATCTGTCCAATTTCTTCCTTGGCTAAGGTAGTCTTTATTTTAATAGAAAGGCTAGTCAACTTGGCACATTTGCAGATGAGAAGAGCAAATGAAAGCAAGTAACATTTAGATAATTCTCTTGGCCAATGGAAGATAACTTTGTGTTTGATTGAGCTGCACTTTTTTTTTCTCTCCACAGTAGTTTACCAATTTGGGAAATGAAAAAATCATCTCCTGTTTTATAACTGTTAACCCCCAGGTGATTTTTATTGTTCGTTGTGAAAAAATTTAGTTGGGGTGTTTGCATTTAAAAGTAGACTTATGCCTTTATATAGTTCATATAACTTCATATGACAATTTTCATAGTTATGTAATTACTTTGAATTTGGTAATTACTTTGAGTTACTTTATAATCTGGTACATGAGTGGGTATTATTAACAGTTTTGGGAGTTTCACCAATAATCATTGATTTGCTTTTAATTTAAAAACCAGAGACTCTGTGTATCTTAATATCTATTTCATTTTCTCTTGAACTCATAAATGTAGTAATACAACAAGCACTAAGTATGTTTGCTAATACTATTTCATTAGTTAGGGCACTATAATAGTTACTACAGTTTGATGAGTGTTTTACATAAACTCTATTGTTTTATTTTTAATGAGGAACATTTTTACTCATTAACAACAATAACAATTAAAAAATCTGTAGAAGCTGAATTAAAAAAAATCACAAATGCAAAATGTCACATTTAAGATTATGTGACTTATGATGACTGATATAGATTGCAATGTTCCCTGATATTCTGTGATCCCATGTGTGCAAAAGGCTTTAATTTCATTCTAAATGTTTAAATAAAAATATGTATGTTAATGACAGTGATAAGGAAATATTAGGTTGATGAAAAAGTTCATTTGGGTTTTTTCATAAGATGTTACAAAAAAACCCAAACAAACTTTATGCCCAACCCAGTATGTTAATTAATGACGTCTTAAAACAATTTATTGAAAATAGTTACTTTTCACACCTAGTCAAATTTAGTACATTAGTATAGATAAATGGCATAACTTGGCTAGTAGGGAAAGCAGATATAGACATGAGAAGTGCAAATTTTAAGATAAAATTGTTTTTAGGCCTAATTTTTTAAAAGTCTGTCTGCAATGGATATTGACTCCAATCTTCCATTATCACTTCCATTATCACTTTAGCTTTGCAGCATGATGAGAATTAGAACTCATTATACATGAATGATTTACTGATATCAATGTACAAATTCTAGGGTTATAATTCGTTAAGTAGAACCCCATCTATCTTTGATAGGTATTACAAAGTTGTAAACACAAGAGGGATTTGTTGTTGTTGTTGTTTAGTTGCTCTGACTCTCTGTGACCCCATGGATTATAGCCCGCCAGGCTCCTCTGTCCATGGAATTCTCCAGGCAAGAAAAATGGAGTAATCTGCCGTTTCCTTCTCCAGGGGATCTTCCTGACCCAGGGATTGAACCTGACTCTCCTGCATTGGGAGGTGGATTCTTTACCACTAGGAAAGCCCCAGGAGAGATAAAGAACATAAAATACAAAGACTCAAAATTTCCATTCTTTCAGGGAACATCTCTCTTATACTTCAGATAAAGCCAGACCATCTGTGAAGAGCCTCCTTAATGCTACAGTTGGTGAACATCCTTGAACTAGGGATGAGTCTGTACAGCGTGTTCAGTTATGGCTGTGGCTGAGACTCTGCTCAGCAGGGCAGTTTTAGTGAAACTTTTCATTCCTGATTTAAGATAGGCCTTTGTAGGTTCCAAGGAGGGGAAAAAAGTACTTCTGAATAATTAAGTCAGAAAGATCTGTGGGGTTCTATTTAACAAAAAAAATACATGTTGCTTCTACAAAATGATTTTTGTGTTTAGGTGAGCCATTCAGTTGAAAAGTGAAATGGGCCGTAACAGCATTTTTGTTGTTTGAAATTTTCATTACAATGGCTCCTGTCCTACTTTTCCCAGTGGAATGTGAATTCTTACACTGCAAAGCCAAAAACAGAAAAGAAAACAAAACACACACACACAAACTGTTTTGTGGCTTTAGAAGTTATTATTTTAAGTGATCTGGCTCTGAGATGGGGCTGAAATGGAATATTCCTTTAGCCAGTGGCACAGACGGGCATTTCTGGATGAGATTCTGCCCCCTTGTAGTGGAACGTGATGTACATTTTGATTCCCTGGCATGCCTACACTATCACCCATCTGTTAAGATGGCATTGATCCTAACAACAAAAAAAAAACCTGTGGTTTGCCAGGTTCCAGAAGTCCTAGGTGTCTGGCATATGTATACATTTCTAAAGGTATTTTCCAGAATTAAAAAAAAAAAAAAAAGAAGAAGACTTTAGCTTAGGGTGTTTTCTTCTAGAGAACAGTTCATTGGTAGGCCACTACAGGCAATCCTGTCAGTAATATATATTCATATAATTTTAGATATAAATATACTTATGTTTCATATTGGGGAATTTGCATGTGGAAAAAATGTCATTGAGATGACAATTAATTCATCTGCTACATAAACAATCCTTATTCTTTGCAGCTGATCTCTTTCATGGATACCTGTAACCGTGATTCATGTTATTTCTATCAGTTCTACCAAGTATTCCATAAGATGGTGTATTAAAGAGTGAATCTCTGAGAGGACTGTTGTGACCAATATTGAGATGGTAATCCATACCCCCATAAGTTTGACAAGATAGTATTGATTGCCTGAAGTTGAAAAAGTCCAGAAACGGCTTAACTTAAAGACAGGTGGTGGAAATCCTAGAGAGCTCTGCAGCCCTCAGGGGGCCATGGGATAATTTGGTTACCAAAGAGGAGACATCCTGTTGTTGCTTAGCTACAGGACTCTGGGTGGCAGCTCTTTTCCCTATCACATTTCCTGGTGTTTTGTTTTTGTAAATGTAGCTCCTTGCAAATGAGGGACATTCATGCAGATGTCCACATTGCAGTTGTTTTGTTTTGTAAAATGAAACAGTATTAGAGAAAAAAAACAAAAAACCCTGGGAGAAATAAAATTTTGAGAGGAAGTTTCTCTTTGTGTTTCACTGTTTAAGAAGATTAAATCAAGTAATATAAAATATTATAGACAGTTTTGGTATACATTTTACAAGATTTAGCATTAAGTTATAGCACTAGAAAAAATCTTTTCTGTTTTTAAGAATAATGGCTATGTATTGAAAACATAAGTACCTGTTGCATATGCATGTATTGAAAATCATTAATATTCAGTGTACTAAATAGATGGTTTAAAAAAATCAATTCCAGATACTTTATTTATGTTCATGTGTGAATTCATTTGTGAATTTCCATTTTTGATGAAATAATCTTTATTATTTTTTAGCTTTGTGTGCTGTTATTGTCTTTTAGTTGCTAGTTCAGTTCAGTTCAGTTTCTCAGTCGTGTCCGACTTTTTGCGACCCTATGAATCGTAGCACGCCAGGCCTCCCTGTCCATCACCAACTCCTGGAGTTCACTCAGACTCGTGTCCATCGAGTCAGTGAATGCATGAAAGTGAAAAGTGAAAGTGAAGTCGCTCAGTCGTGTCTGACTCTTAGCGACCCCATGGACTGCAGCCCACCAGGCTCCTCCATCCATGGGATTTTCCAGGCAAGAGTAGTGGAGTGGGGTGCCATTGCCTTCTCCTAATTCCTATATTAAATTCTGAAGTACTAAAGTATAATACAAGTTCAAATAATATTTTATAATTATCAGATCCTATTCCATAAAAATCATGGCCATCTTACCTACATTTGATAATGTATTTGTTTTACAGTGTTAAAAGTTTATTGAATTATTGGGATAAGCTAACAAGGGATTTCTGGTGTAGTTCCATGGAAAAGATAGTTATACTTAGAGACTCATTGAGAAGAAAAAGTCATTTTATCACAATTAAATTTATAAGAGTTAAGAATAAAAGCAAACAAAATAATGGTAGGCATGGGTCTATTTACACCCTGCTCTTTCACAAAACAAATTAAGAGGTTTTAATCAATATGGAAAAGTTCTTTCCAAATCCAAACAGCTTGTCTGAATAATTTATTCCCATTTTAATTTAAAGAATATTTCATTTTTTCCCTCATGTATTGTTTCTATTCTAAAAACTACAATAACCCAACTCTAGATTGAGAAACATGAACCTGATTTCCCTGGAGCATCAGGTGAAATAAATATATGTTTGTATGTTGTAAATGAGAACATATATGGGCTTCCCAGGTGGCTCAGAGGTTAAAGCGTCTGCCTCTGATGCGGGAGACCCGGGTTCGATCCCTGGGTCGGGAAGATCCCCTGGAGTAGGAAATGGCAATCCACTCCAGTATTCTTGCCTGGAGAATCCCATGGACAGAGAAGCCTAATAGGTTACAGTCCACAGGGTCGCAAAGAGTCGGACATGACTGAGCGACTTCACCTCACCTCATTAAATGTTATTAAACTGAAGAGTAAAATTAAGTGTCTATAGAGAATCCCAAATTCCCAGGTGGCTCAATGGTAAAGAATCTGACTTCAATACAGGAGATATGAGTTCCATCCCTCGGTTGGGAAGATCCCCTGCAGAAGTAAATGGCAACCCACTGTGGTATTCTTGCCTGGAAAAATCCCATGAACAGAGGAACTTGGTGGGCTACTGTCCATGGGGTTGCAAAAGAGTTGGATACAACTTAGTGACTAAATAACAGGAGAGTCCCAACAGGACTGTACTATGCAGAACACACACAGTCAAAGGACTGACTGCTGGTTTTGTGCATGGTTCAGCTCCAGGCTTTACATTTTTACTTTTCAATTTTTTTCAATAAGTCATGGTCAATGAGCAAAAAGTAGAAGACTCAGGGACATGAAGATACATGCTTTATGCTATTTGCTCAGAAAAAAAAAAACCATGTAGCTCTTTCCATGGCAATTTAGGAAAGCCTGGGATAACATGTTGAACGTAGCTCTCTGAGCATCTGTTGGCCTTCAGTCTCTGTTCGAGGTGAGTAAGAGTCTAGTGTTATGATAGACAAGCTACTCAAGTGAATCATTCTGCCTCCCTCATGATTACTTCAAGTGGATCATTCATTCTTTACTTTCCATTTGAAAACATTGATGTGGAGATAGACAGGCAAAGAATAGAACCAAGACTGCTTTTTAAAGAACTCAGTGCTCTTTCTGTGTATACAACATGGGCAGAATGCAGTAAGATCCTTTTTTTTTTTTTTTTCATTTTTTATGGTGGACACCCCAGTATAGAGTCATTTGCCCTTCCAGAGCATTAGCATCCTTGCAGGAATAAGTGTAGACTTTCCTGGTGCTGATTTTGAAGGCTGTCACTCATGAAATACTGATGAAAATATTCTCATATCTGATTTTTCTACCCTCCCCCACTACTGCCCCAAGTTTTGTTAATGTTATAGCTAGAATGTATCAGGGTGTACAGTCTAGCCAAGAGATAACAGAGGATCATGGTGGTATCAAACATAGACTTTGAATAAAAAGATCTTGATTTGAATCTAGGATCTAACACTTATCAGCTATGGGCTTTTGGTTGTGTTAGTTACCTTCTCTAGACCTCAGTTTCCTCTTCAATGAAATGGGATAACATCAGTACCTACTATAGTGTCAAACAAAATAGCAAGTATGAATTGCTTAACCTTTTACCTGGCATAGAATAAACACTTAATACATATTATTTTACTAAGATATTTTCTGGAGGAATGCAACTCCCACAAGGACTTTTGATATATACCTTCATAAGTAGCTTTCCCCCCAGTTTAAGGTGCAAACTTATGCTGTGCTGCTCTAGACTATAAAAAATGTAATATCTTTCTTTTTTTGGTCTTTCTTTCTCTGTATATTTAGATACATAGGCCATACACACTTGTACATATATTTAAGTATAGGCTGTATGTATATTATGGATTTTTTTGATTGCTAGAGAAAATTCTATGACTTCACACAGCTTGAATTTATGAGACTGTTAAAAGAAACATAGGAACAATCCTGGGATGATGAGAAAAAAAAAGAATTGGTCAAAAATCAACTCCTCAATGGAGTACACTAATGAAATTTGTATATGAAACTTGTTATTCTGTCTTCTTCCTGGAAAGCTTTACTTTTTCACCAAGGAAAATATTCTTCCTTAGTCTCCCGTATTAATGTAGTCCCTTGTTGCACACGTAGAGGTACAATAGTTTAATAAAACAAAGAGTGACTTGATGTTGGCAGCACTTGGTTGTTTGTGTTCACCTGTGACATTTACAAGTGAAGACATACAGAGCCTTCTTTTGTTTCCTGGATAATCGCTCAGGTGTTAAATAAGAAGTTGATTCAGTTTTAAATGGCATGATTTTCTCAAGCCTTGGAAAAGTAATTGATGGATTTTCTTCTTCTTTTTTCCATAGCTCAAATATACACACTGCAAAGTCATGTCTAACTGTTTAATTTTACAAGACTGAAAATATTGGATTTAAAGCTTAGGTTTTAGTTGAGGTTTATTCTTGGTGTCCAGCCCTGTCTAAACTTTCACAGGCAAATCGGAAATGAAACACAATTGAAACTAAACCAACCTTTTCTGCCTGCAAAGGGGCCTTAATATTTCATTTTGTGTTTTTCAGGCAGAATCTAAGGAAAACGTGATTTTATGTATTTTCCTTGTGTCAATTATTCCCTGTACCCCTTCTAAACTGATCTGTGCATTCAACGTGAAGCTTCATTAAGGATCAAGCCAAGTAGTCTTTAAAAAGTACAGGGTTTTGGTGATAGACAGATGGTGGCTTTCATGATGTCAGGAAGTGTCAGATATTATGGTTGGCTGCGGAACGGTGGCTACTATCCAAACAGATTGGGAAACAGACAGAAAGAGCAAGAACACCATTTGTTTTATTTAGATACATTGTGAACAGAAGGAAGCAAGACAGAGCATACTTTTACACATCTTTTTTCCACTCCCTGTGAAAACAGTTTAAGATTTGTTATGTTATATTAGCCCTTTCATTATGCAAAAACATGTGAAAGCCAGAGATGCTGGTTAGAGAATTTGTCTCATTGTTATTTTCTATGAAGATTGTTTATTTTTATTTTTATGGAATGTGATTCTTCGACAAAAATTCCCTCTCTTTGGGAATATCAACTGCTTGAAATAGAGAGTTGAGATGAAGTCCTTTAAAAGTGCTCTGGTGTCAGGAGAGTATGAAGAGAGAATTGACTTCCTGACTCTGATAAGGAACTCTCAGAAAATACTGTCAAAAATTTCCAGTTCCTAAATTGTAGTTGATTCAGTTTTAAATGGCATGATTTTCTCAAGCCTTGGAAAAGTAATTGATGGATTTTCTTCTTCTTTTTTCCATAGCTCAAATATACACACTGCAAAGTCATGTCTAACTGTTTAATTTTACAAGAATGAAAATATTGGATTTAAAGCTTAGGTTTTAGTTGAGGTTTATTCTTGGTGTCCAGCCCTGTCTAAACTTTCACAGGCAAATCGGAAATGAAACACAATTGAAACTAAACCAACCTTTTCTGCCTGCAAAGGGGCCTTAATATTTCATTTTGTGTTTTTCAGGCAGAATCTAAGGAAAACGTGATTTTATGTATTTTCCTTGTGTCAATTATTCCCTGTACCCCTTCTAAACTGATCTGTGCATTCAACGTGAAGCTTCATTAAGGATCAAGCCAAGTAGTCTTTAAAAAGTACAGGGTTTTGGTGATAGACAGATGGTGGCTTTCATGATGTCAGGAAGTGTCAGATATTATGGTTGGCTGCGGAACGGTGGCTACTATCCAAACAGATTGGGAAACAGACAGAAAGAGCAAGAACACCATTTGTTTTATTTAGATACATTGTGAACAGAAGGAAGCAAGACAGAGCATACTTTTACACATCTTTTTTCCACTCCCTGTGAAAACAGTTTAAGATTTGTTATGTTATATTAGCCCTTTCATTATGCAAAAACATGTGAAAGCCAGAGATGCTGGTTAGAGAATTTGTCTCATTGTTATTTTCTATGAAGATTGTTTATTTTTATTTTTATGGAATGTGATTCTTCGACAAAAATTCCCTCTCTTTGGGAATATCAACTGCTTGAAATAGAGAGTTGAGATGAAGTCCTTTAAAAGTGCTCTGGTGTCAGGAGAGTATGAAGAGAGAATTGACTTCCTGACTCTGATAAGGAACTCTCAGAAAATACTGTCAAAAATTTCCAGTTCCTAAATTGAAGCTGCTTCTTCCTGAAGAACTGCAGATCTAGTTCTATAAGGATTTAGTTCAAATTGGCAGCCAGAGGGCAGTATTGGCTCCAAATATGTTGGGTCTAGTTACAAGGATTAATAAATTCAGTACAAGACACCATTAATGTATCTATCAGTGGGGGTCATCTTGATCTTAATGTAAAAGAATATGCAAATTTTCTAGCTTATTCAACAGAGCAAATCCTTTAAATTTTATTTCTTGCTATTTACCTATATTCGTTTATTAGTTTTAGGTGGTCAGAATAGGAAAAAGGAGTCCAAAATGGCAGTGGCTAAAAGAAAAAGAAAGGATAAAGTCCACGAAAATGAAAAAAAAAAGAAAATCTGAGAACCAGCGTGAGAATCTCAGGTGGAAAAAAAACAACAGCCCTCTTGGCTAGCCCAGCTTACATAGGGCAGCTAGAGGGGTAGGAGACAAATGTATAAAAGGAGGAAGCCTAGATGGACTGAGGCCTCTTCTTTGGGGTCAGCCCACCCTCACACCTCAGTTCAGTTCAGTCACTCAGTCCTGTCTGACTCTTTGTGACCGCATGGACTGCAGCATGTCAGGCTTCCCTGTCCATTGCCCACTCCTGGAGCTTGCTCAAACTCATGTCCAGTGAGTCAGTGATGCCATCCAACCATCCTATCCTCTGTTGTCCCCTTCTCCTCCTGCCTTCAATCTTTCCTAGCATTAGGGTCTTTTCCAGTGAGTCAGTTCTTCCCATCAGGTGGCTAAAGTATTGGAGTTAGCTTCAGCATCAGTCCTTCCGATGAATATTCAGGACTGATTTCCTTTAGGATGGATTGGTTGGATCTTCTTGCAGTCCAAGGGACTATCACGAGTCTTTTCCAACACCACAGTTCAAAAGCACCAATTCATTGGTGCTCAGCCTTCTTTATAGTCCAACTCTCACATCCATACATGACTACTGGAAAAACCATAGCTTTGACTAGATGGACCTTTGTCAGCCAAGTAATGTCTCTGCTTTTTAATATGCTGTCTAGATTGGTCATAGCTTTCCTTCCAAGGAGCAAGTATCTTTTAATTTCATGGCTGCAGTCACCATCTGCAGTGATTTTGGAGCCCAAGAAAATAAAGTCTGTTACTGTTTCCATTGTTTCTCCATCTATTTGCCATGAAGTGATGGGACTGGATGCCATGATCTTAGTTTTTTGATGTTGTTTTTTAAGCAAGCTTTTTCACTCTCCTTCACTTTCATCAAGAGGCTCTTTAGTTCCTCTTCACTTCCTTTTTTAAGGGTAGTGCCATCTGCATATCTGAGGTTATTAATATTTCTCCCGGCTATCTTGATTCTAGCTTATATTTCATCCAGCCTGGCATTTTGCATGATGTACTCTGCATGTAAGTTAAATAAGCAAGATAACAATATATAGCCTTGATGTACTCCTTTCCCAAATTTGAACCAGTCCATTGTTCCATGTCTGGTTCTGTTGCTTCTTGATCTTCAAGAAGGTCATCTGGTATTCCCATCTCTTGGGAATCTGGTATTCTCATTTGGTATTCCTATCTCTCGAAGAATTTTCCACAGTTTGTTGTGATCCACACAGTCAAAGGCTTTGGCATAATCAATAAAGCAGAAATAGATGCTATCCTTCTACTTCTAGAAGTAGAAGCAAGTACTATCCTTTGCTTGCTGAATAAAACTGAACTGTAACAGAGCTGTAACACTGGTCTGCCGTTTCAAATTTTTGTTGTGATGAGATAGAACCGAGGAAATTACACACTCCCCCAACATCTCTGGTGCCATTTCTCAGATTTAATCTGGCAGAAACAACCTCAGCTCAGCCCCTGTGAGGCAGAGGCCAAGCACAGCAGAAGCCCAACTCAGCAAAAGCTCCTGCGGTGGAAGTTGGACGTGAAGAAAACCCAGTGCAGTGGAAATTTCCAGCATGCTGGAAACTGGGACAGAAAAAATAAACTTAGCAGAAAGCTCACGTGGCTAAGTCCCAGATTCCAAAAGACCTCTAGTTGGGATAGGAAGTTCTCACCCCTGTGGCTGGAAGGACATATGGCTAACACAATCTTAATTCCTTTACAATCTCTTGTTTCTTGTTTCCTGAAACCCCCTGCAAACAGGTGAGCAGCAGTGGGTGCAACTGAGGGACTCTGGCAGGGGCCACTCCTCAGTATGTCCCGAAGGCTCCACTATCTACTGCGCCCTAGTAGCTATTGCCCAAGCGGGTGAGGGTTTTTCTGTCCTTAATTTCCTTTGTGCCAAGGATCAGGCCAATGAAAACTGTGAGCACAGGTCAGGTATTTAGCAGATTTTCCAGCGGATTATGAAGGGGATTCCTTGGCACGTTTTTCCCACTGCTTTTTCCCCCTGTCCTTCAGCTCCTCTCTCCATCTATGCCACCACTTACAAAGTATTGGGCAGGCCATAATCTTTCCATTTCTAAAAGCTGTGTTTAAAACTGTTCACCTAAAATGGGGTTTCAGGACCTAATGAAGCTCAGGTTCGTGATGTCTCTTTCCAAAAAATTCAGTGAGAGACACAGCAATAGTTAAGAGGTAGATTTGTTTGGGTTCAGAACGAATCAGACTTCAAGAGTGTGGGCCACCGCAGAGGGTGAGCGCAGAGGCCATGGAAAGTGGTGTGGTTAGTTTTTGCGAGCTGGGTGATTTCATATGCTAATGAGTGGGAGGATCATTCCAACAATTGGGGAACCACCCCCTCCTTGGTCTTTTGATAGTGTCTTGGAACTGTTATGGCACCTCTGATTGTGTCTTTAGCTTGCAGATTGAGGATCAAGATTTAGTTGAATTTGACTTGTCTGCCATCTTGGACCCATTTAATTTTAATTGGTTTATGTTATGCTGCTGCTGCTAAGTCTCCTCAGTTGTGTCCGACTCTGTGCGACCCCATAGATGGCAGCCCACCAGGCTCCGCCGTCCCTGGGATTCCCCAGGCAAGAACACTGGAGTGGGTTGCTATTTCCTTCTCCAATGCATGAAAGTGAAAAGTGAAAGTGAAGTTGCTCAGTCGTGTCCAACTCCTAGTGACCCCATGGACTGCAGCCCACCAGGCTCCTCCGTCCATGGGATTTTCCAGGCAAGAATGGCTTATGTTATGCCCTTGGGCTATGTCATTCTTTCAAAAGCTGTGCCCTGCCCCCCTCAGCTCCTGTTTCCTGCTCTTTTCTTTAGCCTTGTGTGGGCCCTCAATGTTGCCTTTACAATCTTCTGATGGGACAACCAGAAAATAGCTTACCCTTGGGAGGGAAATACTGTATAATATTCAATCCCTCTAGATATTCAGGCCTTCATCTTCCATGCTTTCCACAACATGTGCAACAACAGCATCTCTCAGTGAACCAACCAGCGTGTGTGACAGGCACACAGTGCCTGCTAGAAGTCCACCTGTTGGTGGCATCCCTTCAAGGGCGATTGGGTTTCCAGGGATAATGTTTGCCACTTTGGGAGTTATTCCTGCAGGCCGTTTGGGCCCAAACCCTTATCACCCTTCTCTTAAAGTGACAAACATACACCTGAATTAAATCTCCACTCCACTTTCATGAAACATCTGATCTGTTGCCTCTTATCAATTTGTTCTTAAGCTACTTACTAGCTCCTACAACCAGGACCCTGCCCTCTTGTAGACAACATCACTCCACCCCACTTATTATTAAAATACTCTTAATGCCCCTAACAGGACCAGTGTTATTATAACCCACTCCTTTGTCATTACTTCTGTTATTACCTGGAGTGGGTCTGTGACAATGAAATGTTTACCATTGGAAACACCCTAAACTGCTCTTATGGAGGACTAGAGGAGGAAAGGGTGATTTATATTCCCTCAGAGCACTAAGAGGATAAGGCTTATGACTGTTTCATGAGCCTTATGACAGGTTCCCAGTCTCAGGGCACAGACTTAGATTGCTTTACATCATGGTGTCTATTCCATTTGTCCATGTATGTCTATCTGTCCATCTGCGATGGACAAACTGGCAATGAGTTAAGATTACAACCCCTTAATCCTTCCCAGCACTAGTCACACGGGAGACCTTGGGATGCCCAACTCCAGCTTGGGGATTTTAGGAGGTCACCCTGCCTCGACCTGCCTAGGGATCCGGTCCCAGGGTAATTGTCATGTGTTAGCCTGCTCAGGGATCCACCAGCCAGGACTCCAAAGAGGTCAACCTGCCTCGACCTATCTAGGGATCTGGTCCTCGGAAGGTTGTCATGCCTCAACCTGCTTGGGGATCTGCCAGTCCAGGGGTCCCAGGAGATCGACATGCCTCGACCTTCCCAGAGACCCAATTCTTGGGAGGCTAACATGTCTCAACCTGCCTGGGAATTAGATCTCCAGGAGGTTGTCATGCCTCAACCTGCCAGGGGATCTGCACCCTGACCCAGGGACACCTGGCTCTCAGGTTGCAACAGTACTGGGTAGGATAAGCTTCAGAAAGACTCACCCCTAAGGAAGTTCACCCATGGAAATAGAAGAAAGCCTATTAATTGTGGGACTGTGCCCAGTCTCAGCAGTTAATTCAAGAGCCCGATGAGAACCCCATTGCCTTTCTGGACAGGCTAAAAGAGGCCCTCCAAAAGTTTACTAATCTGGGCTTTAGACTCTTTCTAGGGACAGGTGATTTTAAAGGGCAAATTCCTGTCCCAATGTGCATCAGACATCAGGATAAAGTTACAACAGCTACAGCAGCAGAACCCTGCTGCCTCTTTAGATGAGATGGTCCAGATAGCCACTGATACATTTTATAACAGAGAACAGGAGAGGGAAGTCAAGGCCCAGCAAAGGGAGAAAAGGAAAGAGACAGGACATGTCCAGATGCTGGCTACCCTCTAGGGAACCTTTATGGCAAACCCTGAATCCTTAAAGGACAAGGCACAAGAAAAATGCCTAACCTGTAGACAGGCAGGACATTGGGCCACAGAGTGTCCAAACTGTGACAAGTCCCCTACAATGGCTTGCTACAAATGCGATCAGCTGGGACATTGAGCAATACTCTGCCTTCAGGATCCAAGAGCCTCAAGGTCAAGTGACAAGCCTTCCCTAATGATGGTTCAACAGGACTGAAGTGATCTGCTTCAGCCAGCCCGCCTATCACAGATAACCATCATGGGGCTGGAGCCAAGGGTGCAACTAGATGTGGCAGGTAGGTCCAAGAATTTATTGGTTGACACAGGGGCTACATACTCTGTCCTGACCTCCTATTCTGGAGCCTTCTCCTCCCAGACCTGTACCATTTTGGGTGCTACAAGGAAAACAACTATAAAAAGATTCAGCTGAGCACTTGCTGGGATGGACAGATATTTTCACACCAGCTTCTGGTGGTCCCTGAGTGTCCTACTCCCTTATTGGGAAGAGGTCTTTCCCTGCCTTTAAATTCTTGTAGTTATTGCAGTCCTGATAGAAGATGCTTTAAAACTCTCTTTTGGGGGCAAACTAGATATTTTTACCACCCATCAAGTGGGACAACTCCTGAATGGGAGAGGCCTTTTATGGATGTCTGACCAAAGGATCCTCAGATATCAAGTAGTGCTGATGGAAAATCCAGGCCTGACTCTGTTCCCTTGTGAGGTTCCTAGCCCAGCTACCTTCCTGCCTACCCGCAAGAGCTCTCTCCCCTTTCACTCTTGCCTAGAAACAACCCCCAAGAGGGATTGTCAGAAGATCTTCTGACCAATCCTGAGACAATCTGGTACACTGATGGAAGCAGCTTTGTCTTGGATGGAAAAAGAAGAGCCGGATATGCAGTAGTCTCCAATTTCAAGGTCATAGAGGCTAAATCTTTGCCACCAGGTACTTCAGCCCATTTGGCTGAGCTCATAGCCCTGACTCAAGATTTAGAGCTGGGAAAAGGAAAAAGAGTAGCCATTTACACTGACTCCAAGTATACCTTTCTGATGCTACATGCACATGCTGCTGTTTGAAAAGAAAGAGGCCACTTGATCACCTGAGGGTCCCCAATCAAATATGGTCATCAAATCCTTAGAGTCCTGGAGGCAGTCCGTCTGCCCGCTGAGGTTTCAGTCTCCCACTGTAAAGGACACCAAAAAGGGAGCATGAAAGTGGCATGAGGGAACCAAGCAGCTGATCAGGCAGCTGAGAGAGCAGCATTATAGAACAATGACCTAATAGGGGTTGCCACCTTAGTTCCACAGACTAATTTGCCAGAAACTCCTTCATATACTGAAGGTGAGACTCTTAAAGCTGAGAGTGAAGGCTTTCAAGAGGATCATATGGGTTGATTCCAAAAGGGGGGACTCCTTTTTCTGCCTGAGAAACTCCAATGGAAGTTGGTTAACTCCTTACATGCCACCACTCATTTAGGGGAGAAGGCCCTCCAAAGATGACTAGAAAGGTCCTTCAGAGGAACAGGCTTCCAAATGACTACAAGGCAAGTGGTCTCCTCTCGTCCCACTTGCCAAATAAACAACCCCCAAGGAACTCAAAGACCTCAGCTGGCCCAGCCCATCCAATGACATGGGACCTACCCAGGAGAGGACTGGCAGATGGACTTCACCCAGATGCCAGTTTCTCAAGGGTATCAGTACTTATTAATCATGATAGGTACATTCACAGGTTGGACTGGAGGCTTTCCCACCCAGACTGAGAAGGCTGAGGAGGTGGTAAAAAAAACTGCTCCATGAAATCATTCTGAGATTTGGTCTGCTCTGGTCATTACAAAGTGACAATGGGGCATCATTTACGTCTATGGTCACCCAAGGGGTCTCTAAAGCATTGGATATTACTTATTATCTCCATTGTGCCTGGAGGCCTCAATCTTCAGGAAAAGTAGAAAGAGCCAACCAATTCTTAAAATCAGTGATAAAAAAGATAACCCAGGAGACCTCCCTGGGATGGAAGGAGGGTTTACCAATAGCTCTCCTCCACACTCATATTGCCTCTAAGGAACAGGTTGGTCTTAGTCCTTATGAGATGCTGTATGGGAGACCTTTTGTTTAATCTCAATGACCTCTTCCTAGATCCAGAGGCTTAGACCCTCCAGTCTTATACCATGGCCTGACTGAACAATTCCAACAGGATATATGCTTGTGGGGTATCAACCAGGACCCAAAGGATTCTAAAGAGCCACTACTATATGTGCCAGGGACTCAAGTCCTAATTAATGTGTGGGTCCCCAAAGGTTCAACTCCAGCCCATATGGAGGGCCCCTACCCTGTAATACTTTCTACCCCCACAGCAGTCAAGGTACCAGGACATGACTCCTGGATTCACTACTCATGAGTCAAGCCATGGAAGAAAACAGAAGAGGACACTCAATATACCTGTGAGCCCTTGGAGATCTCAGATACCTATTCAGGACTACAAATGAGTGCCATTCTAATGAACACCCCCAAAATCAAGTTTCTGGGGATAAGATTTCTCAGGATAGCTCTAAAGAGCTGACACAGTTTGGCAGGAGTTGTACTCCAAAATAGGCAAGAGATGGGTCTCCTGATTCCCGAACAAGGAGGAACTTGAGCCATCTTAAATGAGACATGTTGTTTCTGGGTAAATACCTCCTGCTAAGTTAAAAAAAAAAAAAGTCTCACAGTCCTCAAGAAGAACATTCAGATCCTACCGGATCTGATCAAAGAATGAGCTGGAGAGTTCTCAGGGTGGCTACAGTCTCTCTTTAGCCTTCTCCTTGTGAGGGGAGATTTGGAGTTGGCTTATGCCCTTACTAATCCCTGTTATCACCATATTGATGCTGGTGATGATTGCTCCATATATTATCAATTGCCTAAAGCATTTTGTCTCTGCCCAGGTCAACAAGCTACAACATGCAGTGACAGTTCAACAAAGATATATAAAACTTCACTAGACCATGAAAAATATCACTCACCCTTAGATGGACATCACTATAAGGAGTCTGAGGCTTGAGACTAGCAAGAGGGGGAGGCCCAATACCCCTCATCATCCCAGTTCAGCAGGAAGTGGCCAGAGAGACCTAGGCCACCCCTATTCCCAAAGAATTGGGCCTCTGATCTCTTGAGGGGGAAATGTTAGGTTGTTAGAATAGGAAAAAGGAGTCCAAAATAGTGGTGGCTAAAAGACAAAGAAAGGAAAAAGCCCACAAAAATGGAACAAAAGAAAATCTGAGGACCAGAGTGAGAACCTCAGGTGAAACAAACAGCCCTCCTATCTAGGCCAGTTTACATAAGGCAGGCTGGGGGGGATAGGGGGGATGAGACTAACAAATAAAAGGAGGAATTCAAGACGGATTGAGGCCCCTCCTTTGGGGTCGGCCCACCCTCCTGCCTTGAGGGTCGTACTATCCTTTTGCTTGCCAAATAAAACTGAGCTATAACACCGAGATACAATACTGGCCCATCCGTCCCAAATAATTGCTATGGCCAGAGAGAACCAAGGAAATTACAAACTCCCCCAACATTAGCGTAGTAGTTTTATCTCCCATCCCTTGGGAGATAATCCAAATCTCAGCATTCTTGACAGATGAGAAAACCAGTGTCACTGCTCCACAGCTGTGTTCCCAAATCATGGTAGATGTATTGGACACTTGGTCCCTAATGTAACCACTCACAGTTGAATATGAGGAGTCATACTGAAATCCTAAATAAGGAAGGATATATGTTACCCAAAGAAACTGACTATCTCAGGTTATGTCGAATCCAAGGATTTGGACCTGGAGGGACTCTGAAAAACCATCCTATGCTAATGGTTTTCACTCTGTGCTTCATGTAGCCCTGAAGTTTCACAGAGGTGCTTTAGGGACTCCTGTAGAAGGTAAATGAGAGGTCAGGCCTCCAGCCTCCTATCTCTGCTTAATCTAAACAGCTGGGTAAATGAGGAGTCTTTCCAGCCTGGGGACAAATAGGCTGGAATCTTGGCTTAAGAGACAAACATTTCTTTAATAGAAAAGTGTAAAGCATTTAACTCAGCCCAAGAGTTGGGCCTTTTAATTGATCCCTAAGTTCGAACAGGAGTCAAATTCTGGAAAGAGTTATGGGATAGCAGTGGCACCCCACTCCAGTACTCTTGCCTGGAAAATCCCATGGACAGAGGAGCCTGGTGGGCTGCAGTCCATGGGGTCGCAGAGTCTGACATGACTGAGCGACTTCACTTTCACTTTTTACTTTCATGCATTGGAGAAGGAAATGGCGACCCACTCCAGTTTTCTTGCCTGGAGAATCCCAGGGACGGGGGAGCCTGGTGGGCTGCCATCTCTGGGGTCGCACAGAGTCGGACACGACTGAAGCGACTTAGCAGCAGCATCATAAGGTTAAAGGAACTCATGGGCATCCCCTTTTCCTTTCACTCCCCCCACCCCCACCATGATTTGAGTCCCAAGGATTTAAAGAGGTAGGAGGTTCTAAAAATAAGAAATCTTAGCCATTTCCCCCAGGATCCCTCATTCCTATCTCCTCCCCACCCCACCCCACACCCCCCAAAAAAATCATTGCACATATACTTCAGCCAACAATGTCTAAAGCAGTGGAGGCATATCTTTTGGAAATGAACTACTTCACAGCAGCATAAGGCATACTGTGATTTTTTTTTTAATTGGGAAGTTTTGAAATCACAATATACATGCTGAATAATATTAATAGTTAATGGTTGTAGGTCATCTTTTCATAAAAAAGAAAAGCAAAACTCTCAAATGCTTTCTTTTATCTGTTGAAGCTAGCACAAATATCACATTAAAGAGAGGAAATATTAAAATACCTAGTGAGTGGAAAGGCCATCCATAGGTTGTAGGTAGAGGACTGGAGCAGACAGAGAAGGAAGTTTTTATAGACCCTTATGATAAGGGCATCTCTGACTCTAGAGTAAGAGAGTGAATCTCATATAATTTCTATGAAGTTTTGGTTGATGCCATAAATTTTATTGCCTTAAATGAAATTAATCCTTGTTCTCCCTTGGCAAGTATCTGAGCCACTTGACAGGTTTAAATTATGTTTCTCCAGAGCGTGATTTTAATATCAGCCATGGTTAGGACTCATCGACTGTTGAAAGAACTCTTATAAGGAGAAATGTAACATTAGAATATTTGCTGAAGCCATTAATTTATATCATGGAATTAAAATATCTGGGAGTCATCTTAAATCTCACTTGGACTTTCAGAGGTAGCACACATTGAATCTATATTAAAGTGTGACCTATCAGAAGAGAAAGCATTTGATATATTATTTATTGCTCAAATGTTATTTTGTTATTAAGTTCAAGAGAACTATATGAGAGTTGTGTGTAAATTAAGATGCCACTTCTTAGTGTATAACTTCTTACTTGTAAAGAAACTGGCGTTTTCTAAATGTAATTTTTAAATGAATTTTAAAATTATTTTTATAGAAGGTTATTTGCTAACTAACCCCCACCCCACCCCCACCCCCAGGATATACTGAGTGCTTGAAACAGACTGAGCTCATTTTAAGCTGATTTTGACAGGAGGGAAAATTCATTACTTTACAAAAGTGGACAAAATTACTTGCCCATGTTGGTTGGTGTTAGATTGCTGGTGAAACCCAGAGCTGCGAACTCCTGCCCCAGGATGATTTTCTCAAGATTATGTGGTTAATTCTGTATGTTAACATTCAAACTTCAATAAATATAATCAAACTTACTAGTTTAAAACAACATTTTAAAACATGTGCTCTGGAATTATATATAACCTTTGTCAGTTCAGTTCAGTCACTCAGTCGTGTCTGACCCTTTGTGACTCCCAGGGATTGCAATACGCCAGGCCTCCCTGTCGATCACCAACTCCCAGAATTTACTCAAACTCATATCCATGGAGTCAGTGATGCCATCCAACCATCTCATCCTCTGTCATCCATTTTTCCTTCCTCCTTCAAACTTTCTGGGCATCAAGGTCTTTTCAGATGAGTAAGTTCTTTGCATCATTGGCCAAAGTATTGGGGTTTCAGCTTCAGTGTCAGTCCTTCCATTAAATATTCAGGCCTGATTTCTTTTAGGATGGATTGGTTGGATCTCCTTGCTGTATAAGGGACTCTCAAGAGTCTTCTTCAACACCATAGTTCAAAAGCATCTATTCTTCAGCATTCAGCTTTCCTTATAGTCCAACTCTCACATCCATACATGACTACTGGAAAAATCATAGCTTTGACTAGATGGACGTTTGTTGGCAAAGTAATGTCTCTGCTTTTTAATAAGCAGTCTAGGTTGGTCATAACTTTCCTTCCAAGGAGCAAGTGTCTTTTAATTTCCTGGCCACAGTCACCATCTGCAGTGATTTCGGAGCCCCCCAAAATAAAGTCTGACACTGTTTCCACTCTTTCCCTATCTATTTGCCAAAAGTGATGGGACTGGATGCCATGATCTTAGTCTTCTGAATGTGGAGTTTTAAGCCAGATTTTTCACTTTTCTCTTTCACTTTCATCAAGAGGCTCTTTAATTCTTCGCTTTCTGCCATAAGGATAGTGTCATCTATGTATCTAACGTTATTGATATTTCTCCCAGCAATCTTGATTCTAGCTTGTGCTTCATCCAGCCCAGAGTTTCTCATGATGTACTCTGCATATAAGTTAAATAAGCAGGGTGGAAATATACAGCCTTGACATACTCCTTTCCTGATTTGGAACCAGCCTGTTGTTCCATGTCCAGTTCTAACTGTTGCTTCCTGACCTGCATATAGGTTTCTCAAGAGGCAGGTCAGGTGGTCTGGTATTCCCATCTCTTTCAGAATTTTCCACAGTTTATTGTGATCCACACAGTCAAAGGTTTTAGCATAGTCAGTAAAGAAGAAATAGATATTTTTCTGAAACACTCTTGCTTTTTTGATGATCCAGCGGATGTTGGCAATTTGATCTCTGGTTCCTCTGCCTTTTCTAAATCCAGATTGAACATCTGGCAGTTCATGGTTCATGTATTGTTGAAGCCTGGCTTGGAGAATTTTGAGCATTACTTTGCTAGCATGTGAGATGATCACAATTGTGCAGTAGTTTGAGCATTCTTTGGCATTACCTTTCTTTGGGATTAGAATGACCCAAAGTGGGATTAGAATGACCCAAAATGTCACTGATCTTTTCCAGTCCTGTGGCCAATGCTGAGTTTTTCAAATTTGCTAGGATATTGAGTGCAGCACTTTCACAGCATCATCTTTTAGGATCTTAGTTTGCTGATTCCTAGAATCTCGATGTTCACTCTTGTCATCTCTTGTTTGACCACTTCCAATTTGCCTTGATTCATGGACCTGACATTCCAGGTTCCTATGCAATATTGCTCTTTATAGCATCGGACCCTGCTTCTATCAACAGTCACTTCCACAGCTGGGTACTGTTTTTGCTTTGGCTCCATCCCTTCATTCTTTCTGGAGTTATTTCTCCACTCATCTCCAGTAGCGTGTTGGGTACCTACTGACCTGGGGAGTTCCTCTTTCAGTATCCTATCATTTTGGCTTTTCATACTGTTCATGGGGTTCTCAAGGCAAGAATACTGAAGTGGCTTGCGATTCCCTTCTCCAGTGGACCACATTCTGTCAGACCTCTCCACCATGACCTGCCTGTCTTGGGTTGCCCTGCAGGCATGGCTTAGTTTCATTGAGTTAGATAAGGCTGTGGTCCTAGTGTGATTAGATTGACTAGTTTTCTGTGAGTATGGTTTCAGTGTGTCTACCCTCTGATGCCCTCTTGCAACACCTACCATCTTACTTGGGTTTCTCTTACCTTGGGCGTGGGGTGTCTCTCATGGCTGCTCCAGCAAAGCGCAGCCGCTGCTCCTTACCTTGGACGAGGGGTATCTCCTCACTGCCGCCCTTCCTGACCTTCAACGTGGGATAGCTCCTCTAGGCCCTCCTGTGCCCGCGCAGCCACTGCTCCTTGGACGTGGGGTTGCTCCTCCTGGCCACCGCCCCGGCCTCAGGTGCAGAGTGGCTCCTCTCGGCCGTTCCTGCACCGTTGCAGCCTGGCACTCTAGGCTGCTGCCCCTGACCTCGGACATGGGGTAACTCCTCTGTCCGCCGCCCTTTGGGCATGGGTTCCTCCTGGCTTCTGCCCCTGACTTTGGACGTGGGGTAGCTCCTCTCCACAGCGCTTAGTGCGCCGGTTGCAGCCGCCCATGCTTAGTGCACTGGTCGCAGCCACTGTGCTTATTATTTTGTAATAATCTCAATACTTCCCCTTTCTCCCTGCCACTGTCATCTCTTGACTGCATTGGAAGACTGGTTTTCAGACAACAGTGCTGAGACTGAGTTCCACCATGATCCACCATTCCCTCTGGTCACATTTAATTTTCCAAAATCTGACCATGTCAGCTCTTCACTTTAAACTCAGATGACCCTGCCATTTCCTTTAGGGTAAGCCCTGCTAATGTTTACATCGGATGATTAAGCTCTTTGTTTTTATTCACTCTTTGCAACCTCATGGACTGCAACATGCCAGGCTTTCCTGTGCTTCACTTCATTATCTCCTGGAGTTATTTTTAAATCATGCCCATTAGGTTGATAATGCCATCCAGCCATCTTATCCTCTGTCATCCCCTTCTCCTCCTGCCCTCAATCTTTCCTGGCATCAGGGTCTTTTCTAGTGATTCAACTCTTCACATCAGGTGGCCAAAGTACTGGAGCTTCAGTATAAGTCCTTCTAATGAATATTCAAGGTTGATTTCCTTTATGATTGACTGGTTCCTTCTTGCTATCCAAGGGATGTTCAGAGTCTTCTCTAGCACCAGAGTTCAAAAGCATCAATTTTTGGTGCTCAGCCTTCTTTATGGTCCAAATCTCACATCCATACATAACTATTGGAAAAGCCATAGATTTGACTATACAGACCTTTGTTGGCAAAGTAATGTCTTTGCTTTTATTATGCTGTCTAGTTTTGTCATAGTTTTTCTTCCAAGGAGCAAGGATCTTTTAATTTAGTGGCTGCCATCACCATCTGCAGTGATTTTGGAGCCCAAGAAAATGAAATCTGTCACTGTTTCCACTTTTCCCCATCTCAGTTCAGTTTAGTACAGTCGCTCAGTCGTGTCCGACTCTTTTAATTTCATGGCTGCAGTCAGGAAAATCTAGAAATCTGCATATTCCTCTCGAGACCTAAATAGACATTCCTCCAAAGAAGACATTTAGATGGCCAAGAGGAACATGAAAAGGTGTTCAATGTGGCTAATTATTAGAGAAAAGAAAATCAAGACAACAATTATGCATCACTTCACACCGGTCAAAATGGCCATCAAAAAAATCTGCAAACAATAATTACTGGAGAGCTGGAGAGGGTGTGGTGACAAAGGAACCTTCTTGCACTGTTGGTTGGAATGTAAATGGATATAATCACTATGGAGAACAGTATGGAGGTGCCTTACAAAACTAAAAATAGAACTATCATATGACCCAGGAATCCACTACCAGGTACATATTCTGAGAAAACCATACTTCAGAAAGACACATGTACTCCAATGTTCATTGCAGCACAATTTACAACAGCCAGGATATGGAAGCAACCTAAATGTCCATCGGCAGATGAATGGATAAAGAAGATGTGGTACATATGTGCAATAAAATATTATTCAGTCATAAAAGGGAATGGAATTGTGCTGTTTGCAGAGATTTGGATAGACCTAGAGACAAACATACAGAGTGAAGTCAGAAAAAGAAAAACAAATATCATATATCAATGCATATATGTGGAATCTAGAAAAAAGCTATAGGTGAACTTATTTGCAAAGCAGAAATAGAGACGCAGACACAGAGTGGACATGTGGACATAATGGGGGAGGGGAGGGTGGGATGAATTGGGAGATTCAGATTGGCATATGTATACCTCCATGTGTAGAAAAGATAACTAATGGGAAACTGCTATATAACATAGGGAGCTGTTGGGTGCTCTGTGGTGACCTAGACGGGTGGGATGGTGGTAGGGGGGTGGGAAGGAGGTTCAAGAGGGAGGGAATATATATAATATATAACCCAACATTGTAAAACTATACTCCAACTTTAAAAAGCCTATCAGATATGAAATAAAAGTGGATCAACTTGGTTTATGTTCATTTCCTAAGAGACAATAATCAACTGCATACCAGATTCACCAACTCTATTCACACTTCTACTCAGTATAAAGGCTGAGAAAGATACCTGTAGGAAATGTGCTTTCCTGTCAAACGGAGGCCACTTCCAAAGACAGACTGTCTTTTCTACAGGTCATCACATTCCTCACATTCCATGATCAAAGAATGTTGGCAGAGTTGCTTAGAACTTACCTTAAATATGACCAAGCTAGTTATCCAATCACTCAGACATAGAGTGAGTTTTTTCTTATACACCACATCACATGGCTAACTATGTCATCAAAGTTTGCTACTGATCACAAGTGGGATCAGATACAAGAATCTAATTGGCTAAAAAATAAGTTAAAACATACAATCTTCGGTTATCTCCCATTACATGAGAAAGCAAACCTAACAATTCTATAGAAACTCTGATAATTTAAGTCATCAAATATGTACCTGTTCATTTCCATATATATAAATATATACTTATATAAATAGATCACATTCACCTTCATAGCAAATAAAAGTAGTAATTTTAAAGCAAACCACTCTTCAAACTTGCAAGTAGATGCTTAGTTTGGAATATGAGTATTTTTTGCTCTCAGTATATAGCTTTGTCTTCTGAAGAAAAAAGTATCTTAAAAAACAAGCAAACAAACCATGATTTACAAACAGGCAACCAGAAATTTAAAGTGAACCATGTTGTAATAAGGGAGATTGGTCCCCAGAAAATGTACAAATGCCCTTCAGAATAGCAGTCACATGAAATGGATTTTGATTGTTGCTTTGATCATAGGGTTAGAAATGATGAAGTAGGAAATCTTATCCACCACATAAGCTGAGTGTGGAAACCTATATTAAGCAATCTGAGAAGCCTAAGTACAGAACATTAAGTCTCTAGAAATGTCTTACACATACAACTGAAATGGCAGAAAACAGAAATCTTCAGCCTTGCATAAATATATTTCCACTTTTCAATTTATAAGAGCAATTACTGTAGGGATGGATATTTCATGGGGATTAATGACCACCTGAAGGTAATAATTCCTGCCCTCGTGTTAGGCCATCAACTCCCTTCAGAGATGAAACCTAATCAATCCGTCATTATTGAGCTGATGTTATATAGGTACTTAAAAAAATTTTAAAAAACCTATCTCATTTGATGCCAATAAACTCCTGAAGATAAAGGAACACAGCCCTCTTTAGCAGGACCATTCTGATTGATTTTGTTCCAAAAATATGCAGAGAAATTTAATAGTCTGACTAGAAAGCTAAAATACTTTCCTACCCAAGACTAGGACTTCCAAAGCTAGCGATCAAGAACCTGCCTGCCAATGCAGGAGACTCAAGAGACATGGATTTGATCCCTGGGTCAGGAAGATCCCCTGGAGGAGGGCATGGCAACCCACTCCAGTATCCCTGCCTGGAGAATCCCATGGACAGAGAAGCATGCTGGGCTGCAGTTCACGGAATTGCAAAACGTCGGACATGACGGAAGCGACAGAGCACGCATGCACACACCCGACACTAGAGTCACATCCTGACAGCTCTTGTCCTGGTGTGCTAGAGTCCCCACAAAGAATCTGCTCGTCTTGCACTGGCGAGGGCGATCAGCCCCCAGAAGGGCCCAGGTCAGAAACATGCCTTCCCTGGCTCCAAGATGTAGTGGATTAGGTTACTACAAACTTCTGGGGAAAGGTGGAGTAGGAAATGGCAACCCACTCCAGTATTCAAGATTCCAAAGCAGCCTGTTATCCTGAAGGCCATCTTCTTCAGCAGAAGAGCTGAGGAGAAGATTAAGGGTGTCAGAAGGGCTTGAGTCCTGGTAGACTGAAGCCATATGGTGGAAAATTCATTAAATGTTAACAAGTGCTTCTCCTAAAAAGAAAGAACTGAGTTATCCAAAGTACAATTAAAAGCCTTTAAGGCTTTTAGAGCTTCTCAGGTGGGGCTAGTGGTAAAGAACTCACCTGCCAATGCAGAAGATGTAAGAGACTGCGGTTCAATCCTTGGGTTGGGAAAATCCCCGGGAGGAGGACATAGCAACCCACTCCAGTATTCTTGCCTCGAGAATCCAATGGACAGAGGACCCTGGTGGGCCATGGTTCATAGAGTCACAGAGAGTCAGACTTGACTAAAGCAACTTACCACACAAAGGGTGTTAAACCAAAAATAAATAATATATAATATAATATAATACTTGCCTATAGCCACAATCATAGTAAGTCACTGATTGAACTCGAAGCCACAACTTCTCTGTAGCTATGAGAGTCATTTGTAATATGGGTGACAAGAGCTTTCACTCACTAAATAAACTTTATTTGGGGAGACAATAAGTAGCAGTCACTGTCACAGGGGCTAGAAATACAACTATATTACTAATAAGTCATATATAGCTCCTGCCCTTAAGGGATTTTAGTCCGCTGGGAAAATTGGTCAAGTGATAAAGGAATTTCAAAATAAATGGCAAAACTCTACTATGGCTGGTATCCAGTGGTAGAAATATGTAATGCAGTTCTCCATAGGAGTGGATTTGACAGGAGGAGCCTCTCAATGAAGGTGAAAGAGGATCAAAAAGCAAAAAATGAAGACCATGGGATTCAGTCTCATCACTTCATGGCAAATAGATGGGGAAACAGTGGAAACAGTGACAGACTTTATTTTGGGGGCTCCAAAATCACTGCAGATGGTGACTGCAGCCATGAAATTAAAAGATCCTTGCTCCTTGGAAGAAAAGCTATGACCAACGTAGACAGCATATTAAAAAACAGAGACATTACTTTGTCAACAAAAGTCCATCTAGTCAAAGCTATGGTTTCTCCAGTAGGTATGTATAGAGGTGACAGTTGGACCATAAAGAAGTCTGAGCACTGAAAAATTGATGCTTTTGAACTGTGGTGTTGGAGAACACTCTTGAGAATCCCTTGGACAGCGAGGAGATCAAACCAGTCAATTCTAAAGGAAATTAACACTGAATATTCATTGGAGGAACTGATGCTGAGGCTGAAGCTGCAATACTTTGGCCACCTGGTGCGAAGAGCTAACTCATGGAAAGACCCCGATGCTGGGAAAGATTGTAGGCAGGATGAGAAGGGGATGACAGAGGATGAGATGGTTGTATGGCATTAATGACTCAATGGACATGAGTTTGAGCAAGTTCTGGGAGATGGTGAAGGACAGGGAAACCTGGTCAAGCCTACTGCAGCCCATGGGGTCACAAAGAGTTGGTCACAACTGAGTGGCTGAACAACAACATCAATAGGAGGAAATTAGAAAAGTTTATCCATATAAAATGACCTTCAAACAGCAAGTAATTGGGCTAAAAAGTGGATCTGCAAGTAGTGGTTATAAAATATGCAAATACCTGGAGACAATTAAAGAAAAAAGCAACACATTCAAGCCACTGTAAGCTGTCACAGTTTGATCCGATAATTCAGGGCCTGGGTGATGAGAGATGTGGCTAGAGAATTAAGAGTAGCTAACAGCTTATTTTCTTGGACTCCAAGAAAATAATATGGCGGCAGCAACCTGAAGAGGCATTGGTGACCTGGGAAGCGGCTTTGCGGAGATCACAGTGAAGATGGAGGCGGGAGCAGTGTAGTGACCAGCACCCTCAATTCTCAGTGCAGAGTCAGAGGAGAGGAAAGGCTGGGGCCAAAGCTTGGCAATGGCAGTGGAATGGCCCCAAGGCGACCAGAACCAGCAGGGAGTCAGGGTGCCTTTCACTCCTGGGCATCCTGCAACATTGGTTCCAGCCTTCCTCAGACCCTCTTCCCAGCCACTCCAGCAGGGCCTTTGCCTCAACCCCAGGCCGCATATTGACTGACACACTATGGCCTTTGATGGTTAACACACTCAACAAGGACCAGTAGTGGGACCATTAGGGCTCCAAGAATGTCATTCAGCCACATAGAGCAGCTGAAGGGCATGTCCCTGCTAGTTAAGACCAGACAAAATGTGGTCCATTGGAGAAGGGAATGGCAAACCACTTCAGCATTCTTGTCTTGAGAAACCCATGAACAGTATGAAAAGGCAAAAAAAAAAGATATCGCACTGAAAGATGAGCCCCCATGTTGGTAGGTGTCTAATATACTACTGAGGAAAAGTTGAGAAATTGTTACAGAAAGAATGAAGAGGCTGAGCTGAAGTGGAAACAACATCCAGGTGTGGTTGTATCTGGTGGCAAAAGTAAAATCTGATGCTATAAAGAACAATATTGCATAGAAACCTGGAATGTTAGGTCCATGAATCAAGGTAAATTGGAAGTGGTCAAACAGGAGATGGCAAGAGCAAACATCGACATTTTAGAAATCAGTGAACTAAAGTGTTTGTGAATGGGCAAATTTAATTAAGATGACCGTTATATCTATTGTGGGTAAGAATCACTTAGAAGGGTCAAAAATGCAGTACTTGGTTGCAGTCTCAAAAATGACCGAATGATCTCTGTTTGTATCCAAGGAAAACCATATCTAAATAATCCAAGACTATGCTCCAATTGTTAATGACAGAGAAGATGAAGTTGAATGATTCTGTGAAGAGCTACAAGACCTCCTAGAACTAACACCAAAACAAGATGCCCTTTTCATCATAGGGGACTGGAATGCAAAAGTAGTAAGTCAAGAGATACCTGGAGTAACAGGCAAGTTTGGCCTTGGAGT
The DNA here is from genome assembly GCA_006410635.1 of Cephalophus harveyi. Classification (NCBI taxonomy): domain Eukaryota; kingdom Metazoa; phylum Chordata; class Mammalia; order Artiodactyla; family Bovidae; genus Cephalophus; species Cephalophus harveyi. Next base: position 484,301 of record SJYT01026057.1, read on the forward strand.
ACAACATGAAGCAGGGCAAAGGCTAACAGTGTTTTGCCAAGAGAACACACTGGTCATAGCAAACACCCTCTTCCAAAAACACAAGCAACAACTCTATATATGGACATCACAAGATAGACAATACCAAAATCAGATTGATTACATTCTTTGCAAGTGAAGATGGAGAAGCTCTATACAGTCAGCAAAAACAAAGACCTGCAGCTGACTGTGGCTCAGACCATCAGCTCCCTATTGCCAAATTCAGACTCAAGTTGAAGAACGTAGGGAAAACCACTAGACCATTCAGGTATGACCTAAATCAAATCCTTTATAATTATATGGTGAAAGTGACAAATAGATTCAAAGGATTAGATCTGATAGAAAGAGTGCCTGAAGACCTGTGGATGGAAGTTCATAACACTGCACAGGAGGAGGTGATAACCATGATGGTGTCATCACTCACCTAGAGCTAGACATCCTGGAAGGTGAAGTCAAGTGGGCCTTAGGAAGCATCACTATGAACAAAGCTAATGGAGGTGATGGAATTCCAGCTGAGCAATTTCAAATCATAACAGAAGATGCTGTTAAGTGGTGCACTCAATATGTCAGCAAAGTTTGAAAACTCAGCAGTGGCCACAAGACTGGAAAAGGTCAGTATTCATTTCAATGCCAAAGAATGTTCAAATTACTGTACAATTGCACTCATTTCACATTCTAGCAAGATTACGCTCAAAATCCTTCAAGCTAGGCTTCAGCAGTATGTGAACTGAGAACTTCCAGATGTAAAGCTGAATTTAGAAAAGGCAGAGGAATAAGAGATCAAACTGCCAACATATACTGGATCATAGAAAAAGCAAGGGAATTAAAAAAAAAATCTACTTCTGCTTCATTGACTACAATGAAGCCTTTGACTGTGTGGATCACAACAAACTATGGAATATTCTTAAAGAGATGGGAATACCAGACCACCTTACTGGCCTCTTGAGAAACCTGTACACAGGACAAGAAGCAACAGTTAGAACTGAACATGGAACAACAAACTGATTCAAAATCAGGAAAGAAGTACATCAAGGCTGTATATTGTCATCTGCTTATTTAACATATGCAGAGTACATCACATGAAATGCCAGACTAGGACTAGAAGAAGCACAAGCTAGAATCAAGATTTCCAGGAGAAATATCAGCAACCTCAAATAGGCAAATGATACAAATTTGATGGCAGAAAGTGAAGTAGAGCCTGTTGATGAAGGTGAAAGAGGAGGAAAACCTCCTTAAAACTCAGCATTCAAAAATGAAGATTATGGCATCTGGTCCCATCATTTTATGGCAAGTACAAGCTGGAACCAAGATTGCCAGGAGAAATATCAATAACCTCAGATATGCAGATGACACCACCCTTATGGCAGAAAGTGAAGAGGAACTAAATGCCTCTTGATGAAAGTGAAAGAGGAGAGTGAAAAAGTTGGCTTAAGGCTCAACATTCAGGAAACTAAGATCACGGCATCTGGTTCCATCGCTTCATGGCAAATAGATGAGGAAACAGTGTCAGACTTTATTTTTTTGGGCTCCAAAATCACTGCAGATGGTGATTGCAGCCATGAAATTAAAAGACGGTTGCTCTTTGGAAGGAAAGTGATGACCAACCTAGATAACATATTGAAAAGCAGAGACATTATTTTGACCACTAAGGCCCGTCTAGTCAAGGCTATGGTTTTATCCAGTAGTCATGTATGGATGTGAGAGTTGGACCGTGAAGAAGGCTGAGCGCCGAAGAATTGATGCTTTTGTGTTTTTTTTTTGGTATATTTATTTATTTATTTTTTAATTTTTGCTTTATTTTACTTTACAATACCATATTGGTTTTGCCATACATTGACATGAATCCACCATGGGTGTATATGAGATCCCAATCCTGAATTCCCCTCCCACATCCCACCCCATATCCTCTCTCTGGATCACTGTGGTGTTGGAGAAGACTCTTGAGAGTCCCTTGGACTGCAAGGAGATCCAACCAGTCCATTCTGAAGGAGATCAGCCCTGGGATTTCTTTGGAAGGAATGATGCTGAAACTGAAACTCCAATACTTTGGCCACCTCATGCGAAGAGTTGACTCATTGGAAAAGACTCTGATGCTGGGAGGGATTGGGGGCAGGAGGAGAAGGGGACGACCGAGGATGAGATGGCTGGATGGCATCACGGACTCGATGGACGTGAGTCTGAGTGAACTCTGGGAGTTGGTAATGGACAGGGAGGCCTGGGGTGCTGCGATTCATGGGCTCGCAAAGAGTCGGACACGACTGAGCAACTGAACTGAACTGAAAATATGTATTTTAATTATGCAGCCTTGCCTTTGCCCATGCTATTACCACTGAGGCAACTCAACTGACTTACGAACAGGATGAATTATTGCCCCTTTGCCATCAAGCCAGCCATGATGACATGGGGCACAATCATTCATTGTTTCTTACTGTGCATCAAAATCACTTATGTGAAAACCATTCTCCTTTATGTTTTGTTTTTATACAGGTTTCAATTTATAGAGTGAATGTACTGAAAGTGTTTTAGGTTTCAGCTTTCAAAGTCTATTATATAGTTTTTTTTATATTCTTAAAAGGTACTAGGGAAACTATATACATGTTTTAAAATATCAGTGATGATGGTAAGAAGAAAATCTGGAATAGTTCTAGGTAGGGAGTCAGTCAGCTTGTGTTTGAATTTTGACTCTGCCAGAGTTCAGCTACTTGATCTACTTGATTTCATATAGATCACGTATTTTTCTAGGATTCAGGTTCTCAGAAATAACAATAGTCTCAGAGGTATCAATGAGTATGAACTCTTTGTAAAAGTCCTTAGTGTAGTGTCTGGCTCCTGGTAGGTGGGCAAGAAACACATCTTTTAAAATTAATAAAATAAAAATAATAATTCACAAATTAAATAGATGTTATTTGAAAAAACCAAAGCAAGAAAATACATATATTGAAGACTGATCTACAGATGAAGTTAATGTTAGTTAGTCAGAAATAATGAAGTTTTGAAGAGTCTAATTGCAAATTAAGATCAGCTACACTGAATTCCAGAGATTTTTATCCCATCCTTCTTCCTAGGTTAGTGATTGTCTTAAAATACGTTTTTGTATCACAGTAAGGAAAGGATTAGAACTTTAAATACCCTTGATGAGTTGGAAAAATAAACTGCCTGATGACAAAGCTGAATTTTTTGACAACAGACTTCTTTGTACAGCAAATACTCTATAGGGAAGATACATATAATGGTAAGCTTTATGAATAGCAAAGAGTATAGTATTCTTTCTATTAGTTGACATAATGGTTTTGAAATGTTATGAAGGGCATTGCAGAATGATACAAAGTAAACAAAGAACTGATGAGAATTTGTAATTCTAAATCATCAGTTCTTGTATCACTTCTATGTATTAATTCATTTAATAAATATTGAGAACATGCAGAATGTCAGACAAATAGCTAGGTTCAGTTCAGTTCAGTCACTCAGTCATTTCTGACTCTGTGACCCCATGGACCGCAGCACACCAGGCCTCCCTGTCCAGCACCAACTCCTGGAGTTTACCCAAATTCATGTCCATTGAGTTGGTGATGCCATCCAACCATCTCCTCCTCTGTCGTTCCCTTCTCCTCCTGCCTTCAATCTTTCAAAGCATCAGGGTCTTTTCAAATGAGTCAGCTCTTCACATCAGGTGGCCAAAGTATTGGAGTTTCACCTTCAACATCAGTCCTTCCAATGAACACTCAGGACTGTTCTTTAGGATGGACTGGTTGGATTTCCTTGCAGTTCAAGGGACACTCAAGAGTCTTCTCCAACACCACAGTTCAATGGGAATGCAAAAGCCTAGACAGAAATCAGTTTCCTGCCTTTACAGAGCCATGATCCAATGAAAAATATAGCTATTAAGTACAGAACCTGGTCCACTGGAGAAGGGAATGGCAAGCCACTTCAGTATTCTTGCCTTGAGAACCCCATGAACAGTATGAACAGGCAAAATGATAGGATATCAAAAGAGGAACTCCCCAGGTCATTAGGTGCCCAATATGCTACTGGAGATCAGTGGAGCAATAAGTCCAGAAAGAATGAAGGGATGGAGCCAAAGCAAAAACAATACCCAGTTGTGCATGTGACTGGTGATAGAAGCAAGATCCGATGCTGTAAAGAGCAATACTGCATAGGAACCTGGAATGTCAGGTCCATGAATCAAGGCAAATTGGAAGTGGTCAAACAAGAGATGACAAGGGTGAACGTCGACATTCTAGGAATCAGCGAACTAAAATGGACTGGAATGGGTGAATTTAACTCAGATGA
>SJYT01026057.1:490602-542019 GCA_006410635.1 Cephalophus harveyi
AGCCTCTTGATGAAAGTGAAAGAGGAGAGTGAAAAAGTTGGCTTAAAGCTCAACATTCAGAAAACGAAGATCATGGCATCTGGTCCCATCACTTCATGGGAAATAGATGGGGAAACAGTGGAAACAGTGCCAGACTTTATTTTTTTAGGCTCCAAAATCACTGCAGATGGTGACTGCAGCCATGAAATTAGAAGACGCTTACTCCTTGGAAGAAGGGTTATTTCCAACCTAGATAGCATTTTCAAAAGCAGAGACATTACTTTGCCGACTAAGGTCCGTCTAGTCAAGGCTATGGTTTTTCCTGTGGTCATGTATGGATGTGAGAGTTGGACTGTGAAGAAGGCTGATCGCCGAAGAATTGATGCTTTTGAAGTGTGGTGTTGGAGAAGACTCTTGAGAGTCCCTTGGACTGCAAGGAGATCCAACCAGTCCATTCTAAAGGAGATCAACCCTGGGATTTCTTTGGAAGGAATGATGCTAAAGCTGAAACTCCAGTACTTTGGCCACCTCATGCGAAGAGTTGACTCATTGGAAAAGACTCTGATGCTGGGAGTGATTGGGGGCGGGAGGAGAAGGGGACGACCGAGGATGAGATGGCTGGATGGCATCACTGACTCGATGGATGTGAGTCTGAGTGATCTCCGAGAGATGGTGATGAACAGGGAGGCCTGGCGTGCTGCAATTCATGGGGTCGCAAAGAGTCGGACACGACTGAGCGACTGAACTGAACTGAACTGAAGTACATTTTACATATGTAGTCAGTTTTATGGAAGGAAAATCGAAAGAACTAACAGAAAGACGCCAAGGACTTAGGAGTATAGTGTGACATCTAAAGAAAGAGGAGTTAACAGTGTTAGTGATGTGCATAGGTGTACACAAATGTGCATGTGTATTGGTGTGGGGGGAGGGGATTTAGAGAGAGAGAGAGGGACAGGGGGTGAGAGAAGGGTGACATAGAGAGGGTAAACACGACTGGAGGTCTGGCAATGAGAGCATGTGTCTGTGGTCTGCTTGGAGGGGAAGAGAATGGGGACTAGAGAAGAGATGAAACTAAGAAGTAATCACAGGCCAATCTTGGAGCATATTTTAAGCCTTCAAAAGCATTAAAAATATGTGTTTCATATTTTCAGAGAAGTCATTGAAGCATTTGAAGCAGGAAAGTAATGTGATCAGATTGCTTGTTGTTAAACTCAGTTTTGACAACTCTGTGGCTTCTTAAAGTAGTATCTGCTTTGCATCCACATAAATAAAACTGGAATGTGGCACCCAGAGATTAAACAACGAAGTAGTACAAGTTATTTAATAAGTTAAAATACTTGCTTTTGTTCTTTTAGCTCTCTAAGAAACTGCAAGGAGGAAAGATCATAATATTCTAGGAGAGTGCTTCTCAAGCTATCTGTAGTTTGAGAAGTTTCTAGTTCTCAAACTAACTAGTTTCTTTCCCCAATTTGATGAAATGCAATAAAGATGCATTGCTTATAAAATAAAGTTAATATGTACACAATGCAAGCCTCAATTTTATTTATTTTTATTTGAAGGGTAATTTGCTTTACAGAATTTTGTTGTTTTCTGCAAAGTATAATCAGAACAGACATAACAGAGAGAGAAAACAAAGAGTCACAGATTGCTATACATTGCTCTTTGAAAGTGTCTATAAGGGCGATTAAAATTTCCGTACTTATCTCACACAGATTAATTAAAAAGCAGGCCAGAAACCACAGTTTGAGAGAATTCTGCTTCAGAAATACTCTATATACTGATACTGAGGTAAAAAATTTGTTCTCCAAATTTTTTAGGGGTAAGAAAAATGGAACAAAATTGAATTCAGCAAGAAGGATATGAATACAATATAGAGAGGTATGGAACTAAAAAGTGAAACAAAAAACTGAACTCTTTGCCTTTGTATATTTCTTATTATCAAAGAATATTAAATTCCTTTCTATGGATACAAAATGACTTGGGTGTCATTTTGCCTGTCACACAACCCACCCAACCCAGGAGCATTACATTGATATTTTTGCAGACGATAAGAACTAGTAAGTTTGACTTTTATAATTTTCAGAACATTATGTTATAGTGATCATGTTGGAACGTCTAGAATTACTCAGTTTATGCCTGTGTTCTACATACTGAAAAACACAGCATGAAAAACGTATGATTGACTTGTTCAATTTATTAATGTATTTTCTTTTAATGTTATATAATAAACAGTAGGGAGGAGCTTTTCAAACATACAGCTAAATAGATATATGGATGCCAATGGGAGTTTATAAAGTTAATTAAATGGACACATGGATACCAATGGATGCGGTGCTGTGCTTAATGGCTCAGTTGTATCTGACTCTTTGCGACCCCATGGACTGTAGCCCCCTAGGCTCCTCTGTCCATGAGGTTTCCCAGGCAAGATTACTGGAGTGGGTTGCCATGCTCTCTTCCAGGGGATCTTCCCAACCCAGGGATCGAATCCAGGTCTCTTGCATTGCAGGCAGACTCCTTTCTGTCTGAGCCACCAGATGGTAGCCCAAGAATACTGGAGTGGGTAACTTATCCCTTCTCCAGGGGATCTTCCCGACCCAGGAATCAAACTGGGGTCTCCTGAAGTGCAGGTAGATTCTTTACCAGCTGAGCTACCAGGGAAGCCCATAATAATGGCTATTACAACACTAGCTCAAAATAGATCAGCAATGTTTCACTAAATGGAAAATTTTCTGTTTTTCTTTAGGCATTTGTTAAATTTCATGTTAGTTTAACCCATCTTTACTGAGCAGCTATTAAAAACTTATAATTATGTTGGGAGCCAATATCATACAAAATATGACCTACTGTTTGAAAACTGCTCATAATTTAGGGAAAAGTGGACAAAAGCATAAGCAATTGTATTGTGATGGGTTACCCAGTGAAGAAGCAATATTTATAATGAAAGTTCAGTTTCAGGAAAGACCCAGACTCTTCTATTTACTTTCCCAGGACTGGGCAGATGGCAATGTATAATATAAAATGATCAGCATATGTATTTTAGAAATTAATACAGTTTCCCAAGTTCATATCAGTTCCATCAAGGCAATATTCTTAAGCTGGCCTTCCCAGTTTTGCTTTATTTCTTCTTTTGTTGAAACTGTTTGCTATCATTAAAATCTAATGATCAACTGGATGTAGTCAACTAGTATTAATTATAATAATAACATTAATGAAAATAATTGTGATTTATTGTCTATTATGGGCTGGTCACTTTACAATTTTTATTTAATTAATTCAGCAACTGAGAGGTATGCCCATTTTTCAGATGATAAAATGAAGGTAACTTGCCTAAAATTATGTAGCATTTATGTGTCAATGTAAGAACTCAAGCCCAGACACTTCTGCTGCAGTATTCTCTAGTATTAGTATTCTCTAGTATTCTCTAATATTCTCTAGTATTAGTATTAGATAGAAAGACTTCTGCCTTTCTTAGACTTTTGCCTTGATGCCCAAATCCTATATTGGTGCCTACCTGTATTTCAACCCTTTACCTTCAAAGAACAGAAAAATGCATAACTTCTTCTCCAGGTCTTTTTTTCTCTGTGTTGTGCTTTCCACCAAGAATCAGTCTATTACATTATGTTATAAGACTGATGAACTAGGCTTCTTTAAATCTGAGAGTGTATTTTTTAAGGTTGTAGCCCAATTCAGGTCTATCTATTTTTGAGAGAAGGTGAGATAAATCTTAAGTATATCAATTTTATTTTATCATTGAAACAATACATTATAAATAAAATTGATGTGTTCTGGTTTTTCTATAGCAAAGTATTAGAGACAAGTACTTTTAAAAACCGTTGGTTAAATCCTATTTTCCTTAATATCATAAATTTGCATGAATACTTGCATTCTCTACCTTGTGTTTGGTGAACTTCGGACATTTTAAATTAATGAATTTCTCAACCACTTAGAGAGGAGATTTAAAACCAAGTTTACTCTCAAGATGTAACTTGAGACTGAGTTATACCACTGTTTTATTATACTTAATGGCACTGAGTCAATCCACAGATATTTCATCCTGCAATTTTCTAGTGTTATGAAAATGCATAATGTTAATCATTGTAGTACTTTATAATCTGACCATAAACCAATGTTTATAGTCAGTTAATCATTGTATTACTTTGCTTTAGGTAATTTAGTTCATTACCATAATGTAGCAGTCTACTTAATATAAATTTTAAAGTGAAGACAATAAAGTTGTATGGGATTAATATATTATGCATCCTAACCTGAAATTTTAAAATGCAGCTGAAGTTTGGACAGAGTTGAGATGTTCTGTGACTTTGGTTTCTTCCACCTTGGCTGGGTAAAGGGTGAAAACTTAACGAAGAGCACAGAAGTAAATGATTTTCTACCTCCAATTATTTATGCATCCTTTTCACAACCTTCTTCATTTGGCAAGAATAGGTTTGGATATAGTCAGGCCAGGAATCAACAACTACTCATTTTGAAAAAGTAAACTCAGATTAAGGGAAACCTATTCCAAGCTTAAAAAGAAAATCAAGTAAGTTTGGGAATAGTTGGTATTAATTTCATTGAAGTGAGACCATACTTGTCTTATAAATGACCTTAAGGAATATTTTATGAACAGTTTAAATTAACTCAATCATTTTTGGAATTGGATACTATCTTTGTTTTGAAAACAAACATTTATTGAGTGGCTCCTATATCCCAGGTACAATGTTAAGTGCTTTCTTTTACGTCATTATCGGCCTGATGGAGAGACTGCATTCTTGGGACACAAAACTTGGAAATTTTATATTAATGCCAAATTGTTGTGTTAGATGGGATTTTGTTGTTGTTATTGGAGTATAGTTGCTTTACAATGTTGTGTGAATTTCTACTAAACAGCAAATTCAATCAGCAATATTTATACATAAATGCCTCCCTTTTTGGATTTCCTTCTAACTTAGGTCACCACAGAGCATTGAATAGAGTTCCCTGTGCTATACAGTAGGTTCTCATTAGTTCACTTCAGTTCAGTTCAGTCGCTCAGTCATGTCCGACTCGTTGTGACCCCATCGACTGCAGCACACCAGGCCTCCCTGTCCATCACCAACTCCCGGAGCTTGCTCAAACTCATGCCTATGGGGTCGATGAAGCCATCCAACCATCTCATCCTCTGTCATCACCTTCTCTTCCTGCCTGCAATCTTTCTCAGAATCAGGGTCTTTTCCAGTGAATCATTTCTTCACATCAGGTGGCCAAAATGTTGGAGTTTCTTCTTCAGCATCAGTCCTTCCAATGAATGTTCAGGACTGATTTCCTTTAGGATTGACTGGTTTCGTCCCCTTGCTGTCCAAGGGACTCTCAAGTGTCTTCTCCAACAGTAGGTTCTCATTAGTAATCTATTTTATGCATAGTTGTGTATATATGTCAGTGCCAATCACCCAATCCCTACTTCCCCCATGCCCCATGGGTATCCATTTGTTCTCTGTATCTGTGTCCCTATTTCTGCTTCACAAATGAGTTCATCTATAGCATTTTCCTAGATTCCATATATGTATTTTAATATACAAATCTGTTTTTCTCTTTCTGACTTCACTCTGTACGATAGTCTCTAGGTCCATTCACATCTCTTTAAACATCAGAAGTTCATTTCTTTTTATGGCTGAGTAATATTCCACTGTGTATATGTACCATATCTTCTTTATTCATTCCTCTACTGATATACATTTAGGTTGCTTCTATGTCCGAAGCAGTAAGCATAGTGCTGCAGTGAACATTTTGAATTATGGTTTTCTCCAGTCAAATGCCCAGGAATGGGATTACTGGATCATATGGTAGTTCTATTTTTAGTTTTTAAGGCACCTCCATACTATTCTACTTTTTCAATGAGTTCCAGAAAACATCTATTTCTGTTTTATTGACTATGCCAAAGACTTTGATTGTGTAGATCACAATAAACTGTGGAAAATTCTGAAAGAGATGGGAATACCAGACCACCTGTCCTGACTCTTGAGAAACCTGTATGCAGGCCAAGAAGTAACAGAACTGGACATGGAACAACAGACTGGTTCTAAATAGGAAAAGGGGTATGTCAAGGCTGTATATTGTCACCCTGCTTATTTAACTTATATGCAGAGTACATCATGAGAAACGCTGGGCTGGATGAAGCACAGCGGGAATCAAGATTGCTGGGAGAAATATCAATAACCTCAGATATGCAGATGACACCACCCTTATGGCAGAAGGTGAAGAAAAACTAAAGAGCCTCTTGATGAAAGTGAAAGAGGAGAGTGAAAAAGTTGGCTTAAAGCTCAACATTCAGAAAACTAAGACCATGGCATCCGGTCCCATCACTTCATGGGAAATAGATGGGGAAACAGTGAAAACAGTGTCAGAATTTATTGTTGGGGGCTCCAAAGTCACTGCAGATGGTGACTGCATCCATGAAATTAAAAGACGCTTACTCCTTGGAAGGAAAGTTACGACCAACCTAGACTGCTTATTAAAAAGCAGAGACATTACTTTGTCAACAAGGGTCCATCTAGTCAAAGGTATGGTTTTTCCAGTAGTCATCTATGGATGTGAGAGTTGGACTATAAAGAAAGCTGAGCGCTGAAGAACTGTTGCTTTTGAACTGTGGTGTTGGAGAAGACTCTTGAGAGTCCCTTGGACTGCAAGGAAATCCAACCAGTCCATCCTAAAGATCAGTCCTGGGTGTTCATTGGAAGGACTGATGCTAAAGCTGAAACTCCAATACTTTGGCCACTTGATGTGAAGAGCTGACTCATTTGAAGAGACCCTGATGCTGGGAAAGATTGAGGGCAGGAGGAGAAGGGGACAATGGAGGATGAGATGGTTGGATGGCATCACCAACTCAATGGACATGAGTTTGGGTAAACTCCGGAAGTTAGTGGTGCACAGGGTGGCCTGGCGTGCTGTGGTTCATGGGGTCGCAAAGATTCAGACACGACTGAGTGACTGAACTGAACTGAACTGATACTATTCTACTTAGAAGTTATATTAATTTACATTCCCACCAGCAGTGTAAGTGGAGAAGGAAATGGCAACCCACTCCAGTATTCTTGCCTGGAGAATCCCAGAGACAGAAGAGCCTAGTGGGCTGCCGTCTATGGGGTCACAAAGAGTCGGACACGACTGAAGCAGCTTAGCAGCAGCAGCAGTAGCAGCAATGTAAGAGGGTTCCCTTTCCTCCACGCCTGGTCCAGTGTTTATTGTTTGTAGATTTTGTGATGATGGCCATTCTGATCAGTGTGAGATGATGACTAATTGTAGTTTTGATCTCTCTAATAATTAGTGATGCTGAGTATCTTTTCATGTGTTTGTTGACCATCTGTATGTCTTCTTTGGAGAAATGTCTCTTTAGGGCTACTGCCCATTTTAATTTTTTTTATATTGAGCTGTATGAGCTGTTGGTATATTTTAGAGATTCATCCTTTGTCAGTTGCTTTATTAGCAAATATTTTCTCCTATTCTGAGGGTTGTTTTTTCATTTTGTCTGTGGCTTCCTTTATTGTGCAAAAGCTTTTAAAGTTTAGTTAATTCCCATTCTCACTAATCTAGGAGGTGGGTCAAAAATGATCTTGTGATTTATGTCAAAGAGTATGCTGCCTGTGTTTTCCTCTAAGAGTTTTATAGTGTCTGGCCTTACTTTTTGGTCTTTAATCCACTTTAAATTTATTTTTGTGTATGGTGTTAGTGAGTGTTCTAATTTCATTCTTTTATATGTAGCTGTCTAGTTTTCCCAGCACCACTTACTGAAGAGACTGTCATTTCTCCTCTTTTGTCATAGATTGGATGCCCATATGTGTATGGGTTTATCTCTGGGTTTTTAAAACCCTGTTCCATCAATCTGTATTTCTATATTTGTGCCAGTACAATACTGTCTTGATTACTGTAGCCCTGTAGTATAGTCTGAAGTCAAGAAGCCCAAATTCTCCAGTTCTGATTTTTTTTTTCTCTCAAAATTGCTTTGCTGTTTCAGGTCTTTTGTGTTTCCATACAAATGGTAAATGTTTTTGTTCTAGTTCTGTGAAAAATGCTATTTGTAATTTAATAGGAATTGCATTGAATCTGTAGATTGCTTTGGGTAGTATAGTCATTTTCATAATATTGATTTTTCAAATCCAAGTACATGGTATATCTTTCCATCTGTTTATGTTGTCTTTCATCAGTATATCATAGTTTTCCAATTACAGGTGTTTTGCCTCCTTAGGTAGGTTTATTCCTAAGTATTTTATTCTTTTTGTTACAGTGGTAAATGGGATAGTTTCCTTAACTTCTCTTTTTGATATTTCTTTATTAGTATATAGAAATGCAAGATATTTCTGTGTGTTAATTTTGTATCCTGTTACTAAGTTCATTGATTAGCTTTCTGGTGGTATTTTAGGATTTTCTATGTATAGTATCATGACATCTACAAACAATGACAAAGTTTTATTTCTTCTTTGCCAATTTGGATTCCTTTTGTTTCTTTTTTCTTCCTTGATTGTTTTGGCTAGGACTTTCAAAACTATTTTGAGTAATAATAGTGAGAGTGGGCACCTGTGTCTTAATCCTGATTTTAGAGTAAATGCTTTCAAATTTTCACCTTTGAGAATAATGTGTTGTAGGTTTTTTATATATGGCCTTTATTATGTTGACGCAGGTTCCCTCTTTGCCCACTTTATAGACAGCTGTTATCATAAATGGGTGTTGGATTTTGTCAGAAGCTTTTTCTATATCTATTGAGATGATCATATGGTTTTTATTCTTCACTTTCTTAATAGAGTATATCACATCAATTGATTTCAATATATTGGAGAATCCTTGCATCCCTAGGATCAATCCCACTTGGTCAGGGTATACGATTCCTTTACTGTGTTGTTGGATTCAATTTACTTACTAGTATTATTATGTTGAGAATTTTTGCATCTGTGTTCATCAGTGATATTGGCCTGTAATTTTTGTATTCTGTGTATTATATTTCAGCTGGTTTTGGTATAAGGGTGGTGGTAGCCTCATAGTATGAACTTGTGAGTGCTTCTTCTGTGATTTTTCTAAGAGTTTGAAAAAGGTAGGTGTTACCTCTTCTTTCAGAGAAGGCAATGGCACCCCACTCCAGTACTCTTGCCTGGAAAATCCCATGGATGGAGGAGCCTGGTGGGCTACAGTCCATGGGGTTGCTAAGAGTCGGACACAACTGAGCGACTTCCCTTTCACTTTTCACTTTCATGCATTGGAGAAGGAAAAGGCAACCCGCTCCAGTGTTCTTGCCTGGAGAATCCCAGGGATGGGGGAGCCTGGTGGGCTGCCGTCTATGGTGTTGCACAGAGTTGGACACGACTGAAGTAACTTAGCAGCAGCAGCAGTTGCTTACAGTAGTCTACTTCCCTGGTGGCTCAGATGGGAAAGAATCTGCCTGCAGTGCAAGAGACCCAGGTTCAATCTCTGCTTGGGAAGATCCCCCAGAGAAGGAAATGGCAACCCACTCCAGTATTCTTGCCTGGAGAATAGCGTGGACAGAGGAGCTGGATGGGCTACAGTCCATGGGGTCACAGAGTCGGGCATGACTGACTGACACTTTCACTTTCATGATACTTTGAATTTCTGTGGTGTCAGTTATAAATTCTTTTTCATTTCTAATTTTCTGAGTCCTGTTCTTTTTTTTCTTGAGTCTGGTTAACGATTTATCAATTTTGTTTATCTTCTCATATAACCAAGAAGCTTCTAGATATCAGACTTAATTTTAACAAAGAAGGTGTATAAGGAAAATTAGGGCTTCCCTGGTGGCTCAGTGGTAAAGAATCTGCCTGCCAATGCAGAGGTCACAGATTCCATCCCTGGGTTGGGAAGATCTGCTGGAAAAGGAAATGGCAACCCACTTCAGTATTCTTGCCTGGGAAATCCCATGGACAGACAAGCCTGGTGGGCTGCAGTCCATAGGGTCACATAGACAACAACATGAAGAGGATTATCTGGGAATTCCTCTATGATGACTGGCATTAAGTACTTCATTTGGATTTTTTAAAAAATGTTTTTCACTGTCTTTAAGTGATTGATTCCCTTCAGGATTATTATTCTTGAAGAGACATTTAGAATCTTAATATTTTATGTGTATTTGTTTTATTATGTAAAGTATATTATAAACATTTTATGAAAAGATTTGTATCTTGTATCTTTTTCCTTACTCTTTAGTCCCTACCAGAGTATATTGACTATTGGAGATTGAAACACTAATTTAAAAATCTAGTTTTTAAGAGTCTTTTTTTTTTCCTATGAACGTTCTTATAATGAATGGTTGGACTTAGAGGAAAATAAAAGAAACAAAACTTTTTAAGCAATGATGGGAATAGCATGGAAGCTAATCCAGTGTTTCCTAAATTTACTGCATATCAGAATCACTGTGTGATCTTTTACATATTGCAAAGCCAAGATCACACCCCAGACAATTAAATGATATGTCTAGCAGGTGGATGCGGAGTGAAACTCAGTACTTTTTCAAATTTCCCAGGGATTGCAAAGAGCAAAAAGGTTTGGGAACCAACTGAGCTCTTTTATCATATATAATGGATGTCACTTTAAAGCTTGGCTTTACTCTGCTTAAAATAAATCCTTCTCAGTTTAAATATTTTCATATAATAATTTTATCCAAGTATACACCTAACAACTATTGAGCAGAGGTTATACATGTACTTTGCATCTTATGAGTGAGTGTAATGGGGCTGGCTTATAAGACACAAATAGCTCTCACTGTACTTTAGAAAACAAAAGGCAAATAAAAGTAGTATTAGGAAAAATATGAAAAGAATCTCTGAAAAAAATCACAATATTTAATGTTTGCAGTAATGACATACTTCACCATTAAATTTTCAACTATTAGTTTTGATTGCTAGTGCCTTTAGAAGAAGCTTATTGTGAATATTCAGAAAAGTAAAATTAGTAAAGAAGTTTAGCTTTTTTCCTTGTCTATATCTTTTCCCTGTCGTATAACTTCTAGTTAATAGAAGTATATGCAGACTTAATAACAGTTTTATTAATTAAAAGCTATAATGACAGCAACACCTGTCATATAACTGAGCAATTGTTTTAGTTTGTTTTCATAGATTATTCCCATTCTTGGAATTGACTATGGTATTCCTATCTTGTATTGAAAAGGAAATGAGCATTCAGGGAGACTAAGCAATTTATGTAAGTGATAAGTGCAAAGCTGGGACAGCTAGAAAGCATATGTTATTGGACTTATTTCATTCTGTTTCTTATCACAATAACTAAGTTTGTGAGGACTTCCTCCAAATTTACACTATTTTTTCCAATATGTCTGCCACTTTAAGATGATGGAATTCAAAGAGGAATTATTTCCTGGCCTGAATGTGGTCATGTTAAAAGCAGGTAAGTGGGTGTATATTTGTGTGCTTCCTTAAGTGTGCAAATTTTGTCCAGTTTTACACATATAAGGGTGAGATAAAAACAAAAATTGCTTGCTGGTGGGGATTAAAGCTGCTGAGCTTTTGTAAATTGGCTCATTCCTGTGTTTGCTGCAACCAGTCTGGTGCTTTGTGTCACACTTCCCTGCCATATGCAGGCACATTGGCTCTTTTCCTAGGGAAATTGTTTATTTTAAAACACACTCAGAAGACACTATTGGCTAAACAGTGGTTGTCCCTGTTTTTTTTTTTTTTTTTTTTGCCATAAGGAACTTAATATTTTGTAATTGTTGTACAGGTCTAATGGCTTCTTGTGTTCAAGAAACAAAAACCCAACTCACACTAGCTCAAGCCAAAATAGCAACAGGAAAAACAAAAACTCAACAACCAGTACAGGTTTCTTAAGTAGCTCAGACAATGAAGGAAAGCCTGGAAGAATGGCAGGCTGCATCTACTCTTGGATTTCTGCTTTCTTTGTATGTTTCTGTGTGTGTTCACCTCATTCTTTTCTATTCCTTCAAGTACAGGAGTATGTGTATTCACCATTTTTTTTTCCCCAATCCAAACAGAAAAATATGCCAGGGAACGTCTCTGCTTGTCATAGGGAACCCAAGTTCCCTACTCTCTCCAGAATGTGTCACTGTGGCCAACCCTCAGTTATTTGTCTAATTTCCAGAGTTCTAGCATTGGTACCCTCCCCTTGACTCCACAGATGAAGCAGAAAGAGAGCTGAGCCTGAATGGAAAGGGAGGAGTTTGTTCTAGACCAGGAAGAAGAAAAAGTGCCTGGTGGACTAAAGCAACAGGTGACAATTACACAGGTGTTCTTTGATTCCTTGGTTTTAACTTACTTTCTGCATTACTTGGTAGATAAGTAACAGATTTAGTTAAAGGTAGGTGCCTTACCTACTAGTTAAAAGCTGATTGAATTCATAGTTATATTATTAAAAACATAGTAAAGCTGCAAATTCGATCTCTGGGTCAGGAAGATCCCCTGGAGAAGGAAATGGCAATCCACTCCAGTATTCTTGCCTGGAGAATCCCATGGATGGATCGCAAAGAGTCGGACACGACTGAGCGACTTCACCTCACCTCACCTCAAAGCTGCAAGTAATTAGGGTGTCTACCTGTCATTTTAGTTTGAGTGATAGATAAAAGTATAATATTTTGAATTAGAATTGAGGTTAAGACAAAGCCACTCACTCTTATTGAAACTAATTCTCTGAGTGTCATACGTCTCATTAGTTAAATGGGAGAATATAGTATCTATGAGGTAGCATTTCACATGAATTCAATAAGATAGTTTATAAAAGCTTTTAGTCAAGAATTGCCACTCAGTAAATACTTAATGAATGTTAATAGGGAAGACAGCTAACCAAGTATAATGATAAAAACAAAAAGAACTCTGTAGTTAATTATAAGTTGATGATCAGAGTGAAATCATGTATTAACATATTTACATCAAGCCTCATTTTATAATATATATGTGTGCATATATATTTATATAATATATGTGTATATGTTTGTATATATATTCAGTATAACAGTTTCAAAGATGAACAGATTATTTTAATTCTGTATGAACAAGGCATGTAGAATTTCATTATTATTAATGTCAGCTCTGTTTTGATGTTTTCCATGTCACTGGCAAGATCTTGAACCTTTATAGTTTTTACGTTTTAATCTTGCCTTTAAATTCTATTCCACATCTGTACATATTCATGGAAATCCTGAACCTATGTTCCTAAACTAGCCCTTCATAAAGAATAGATGTGTATAAGAGACAGCATCCTCTGTCTTATATATGTGTGCATATATATTTATATAATATATGTGTATATGTTTGTATATATATTCAGTATAACAGTTTCAAAGATGAACAGATTATTTTAATTCTGTATGAACAAGGCATGTAGAATTTCATTATTATTAATGTCAGCTCTGTTTTGATGTTTTCCATGTCACTGGCAAGATCTTGAACCTTTATAGTTTTTACGTTTTAATCTTGCCTTTAAATTCTATTCCACATCTGTACATATTCATGGAAATCCTGAACCTATGTTCCTAAACTAGCCCTTCATAAAGAATATTCTGTAAAAATATGTATGGCAAAACTCCCTACAATATTGTAAAGTAATTAGCCTCCAATTAAAATAAATAAATTAATTAAAAGATAAAAAATAGTTTTGTTTTAAAAAAACTATGAAAACCTAAAATATAAAATTTTTAACAATATATTTATATTTTCTCAGATTCTTGCATAATGCACTTGTGTAAATGCATGAAATACAAGGAAAATAGTATGGAAATATATGGAAAAGTAAAAAATGGCCTGTCCAGTGAAAAAGGAGTATTTGAAAAATTAGTTTCTCTGTTCAGAATCCATTTAACTAGGTGTATGGGAGTGAAGAATTAGTGCCTTTGTTAAAATGTTTCTACTTAAGAGAACAAAAGCTTACATATTTTAAAATAGAATGACACTTTATTTTGTAATACACAAAATTGGTTTTATTTTTAAGAAAAATAATATAATTGTTGACCACCAGATGGCTCCCATATTTTTAAAAATTCAGCAGAAAGAGTGGAAATTCTATTCAACATATAGAAACATAGATTTAAAAGGAAAGAAAGACAATGAGATAACCTGTGAACATCATAAGCATACAAAAATAATTGACGTTACATAACTTTTGGAAATTTCTTTCTCCCTTAAAAAAAAGTATGATGTATATGTGAACAGCATGATACAATGTATTTATACCTTTCAGGTGTTTACTCCACTTCTGGAAAATAACCATGCTCTTAGTATTTCAAGATGGAAGAATAAATATTATGTAGGATAAAAATTTCTCAAAATGTCAATGCTAGAATGGCTTAGTATTTTCCTATTATGTTTTAAGTTACACAAATGGTATGTCTCACAGTTAATATAGGGACAAATCTTAATGCTTTTGTGCTCACAGATTTTTGTCCTGAGACTATATATTATCGACAGGGCATCTTTAATGACACCTCCTCTTTATATAAGTATCATTCTACAGGACATTTAACACTAATGTCACATGACAAATCTCATTCTCCATAAAAGCAAAATTATTTTGACCTATGTCAAAAATGGAGCCAATAGGTGATGAGAGATGTATTACGCATCACAGCTCAACTGAGGACATTGCTGTTCCCACAGTGTTTTATACTAGTCTTAATATGTAAGCTATTAAGATAAAAGACTGTGTACTTGTCACTCTGACAGCTTTTATAAAGGCTAAGCTGTCCAATCTGTCTTTCATTAAAAGCTTTGTGTAGTTTTGTGATTTGCAGTCACTGAGCCGTTGTGCTTTCAGAGCATACAATTCTATTTTGAGAATTTTTTTTTATCAATAAAAGAGGCATATGCTTCAGTGAGTCATCCTCACAGAGCAGACTCTCAAGGAGTTGACCTGCGCTTCTGCCCCACTCCTGAATTTTCCCTACCTTGTCTTGTTAACACAAAGCTTGCCCCTGTGCCGCTCACCATGGAAAAACCAGAAATGTAGCTACAAGGTCTCCTTAGCCCATATGGTTTTATTTGTGTTCTGCTGGCACAGTTATAGTCATACAGTAACCAACATAAATTTTTAGTTTTATTATCACCTCTAAAAAGAGACAGAAATGTGAAAATTGAAGCCAGAAGGTTTGTATCACAGGATTAATTAGGCAGGGCCAACTGGAGTCTCACTCCTCCTGGCAGTGAGTGCCTCAAGAAGGTGCCTGCCTTCAATTACAGAGCGCACAAAGCAATTAAAAACCCTGTTTCTTTTTCCTGAGGTGTTACTTGTTACTTGATAAATCTCTTTTTTAAAATTCTCTGGGGAGCTGAACTGGCTTGAGGTGCAATCTACCAGGGTAGATATTCATGAAAAATTGATTTAGCTCTAGCCTAACTGCAATAGGTTTAAAATAAACCTGCAAGGAATGAACAGTGTGTTTCTTGGCTGACATTTTATTGGCCATTTTTTTTAAAATGCACAAAAGACTAGATAATTAAGAATTGAGACATTATGGATCTCTACCAGCAGATATGAATCGAATTGGTCAGCCATCCCAGGCATTTTCTCCTAAGTCACGCTATACATTGGATGAGCCTTTTTTCACAGGGTGATTTGTACAGTCCTGTGGGCCAAAATGCGGTGTGCATAAGTCAGAATTAAGTGCCTGCCTCCCAGAACCCACATCCCCTTTCTAATAGAGAATCAGCTCTGTATGAAATTATATCTTTCTCCCTGATTTATGTCTCAGTCCACTGGGACTGGAAACTTGAGTCTGCTGTTCTCTTTTTCCATAAGGAACTTCTCTTGCATTTTCAATGTTAGGTGCAGAATTAGGATAATAATGTAATTCTCAAAAATAGCTATAAATATTCAGAAGTAAGCTTCAGTTGTCTTCTGTACAGCTCATTTTGTGGACTGGGATTTTACCACTGGTACATAAATCACCTAGCTAACCCTTTCGTCTGAAATATAAATAATTTAAAATATGCAATAAGTACAGGGTATAACTGGTTGAGAGAACATTGCTCTATCAAGACATATGGGCTTAAGCTTTATCAGTGATCTCATACTTCCTGTTGAAAGAGAAGCAAGATATTTTTTAAATCAATAGGCTAAAAATCATGATTGTAAATACAGGCATAAGACTCTACTTTCACTTAAAAAGCATGTTATGTATAATTTCATAAAACAACAAAGACAAACTTCAGTTTATGTTATTTTTATACTTTGTGTTTCTAAATAAAAAATGTGATTTATTTGAGAAGGATAATGATAAAAATATTTTATCTTCTCACTTTTTCTGGTGTTTTCTTTCTTCCTCTTATGTTTGAATATAATGTAAAATTTAGGTAAATCTTTAAAAAGTCTTATTTAATGTCAAGATAGTAAAAATTAAGTGATCGTAATCAGAAAGAAATTTTCATTCTTTTAGTGAAGATAAACTGACAAAACATGACTTTTGAAATCTAGATTCCAGTCACTAGAAATTAATTCTGACAAATTCTATTGAGCTTATATCATAGCTTATCTATCTATTCATCTGTCTTTCCATTTCCTATGAAAACCTTGGTAATGTTTTTCATTGCCTGCCAGATTTGACACAGTATGTTTTTCCTACTTTGTCTTCTGACTTAATGGGTCTAAATATTTATTAGGGCTTCCCAGCTGATACATCTATAAAGAATCTGCCTGCTAGTGCAGGAGACACAGGAGATGTGGGTTCGATCCCTGGGTTGGGAAGATTCCCTGGAGTAGGAAATGGCAACCCACTCCAGTATTGTTGCCTGGGAACTCCCAAGGACAGAGGAGTGAGTGAGCTATAGTCCATGGGATCACAAACAGTCAGACACAATGGAGTGACTCAATGTGCACACATGTAAATGTTTATTCGAAGAAAATGCCAGAAAATTTTAGAAAATTCGAAAACGTTTGAAAAATATCTAAAATTTCAAATTTTAAAAGTTTGAAAAGATGCTAGAAAACATTTGCTGTTTCCTTGTATTTTTATTTTAGGACTGGCTTAAAACTTTCTGCAATAGATACCTGAATAGAAACATGATCTGTTTTGCTGTTTGTCTTAGGAAAACTACTTTGTCTTTTAAGTGAGGCCGTCTGAAGAATGCAGTCTGTGACATGGTAATGTTTCTATTGGCACATTGTCCATGTGTATGCCTTTGGTAAATTGGCTAATTGTGGGTCTAAGATTCTTTTGCCACCTTTTGTCTTCTCCTTTGCCTATCTACTATGTTTACTGCTTTTCTTAGTTTCCCAGTGTAGAAGGCTGGATTCTCAAATGGGTCCATGGTTCCTGTCTTCTGGAATCCAAGTGCTTGTATAACCTACCCTTGAATGTAGGTGGGACCTCTTAGTGTGATGAACTTCACTCCCATGATTAGACTATGTATTAAGGCAAAAGTGAAGGGATTTTGTGATACAATTAAGGTTCACAAACAATTGATTTAAATTAATCAAAAAAGAGATGATCCTGGACAGGCCTGATCTAATCAGGTTAATACTTTAAAGGGGGGACTAGAGGCCAGAGACTTGAAGCACCACAGACTCTCCCCTCTTGCCACCCTGAAGATGCAAGGTACTATGAATCCATTAGCTACAAGGAAATGAATTATGTCAACTACCATTTAAACTTGAAAGAGGCTCTTGAGCTTCAGATATGATTCAGGCCCTAGTCTACTCTTGTTTTCAGTCTTATGAAACCCTGAACAATAAACCCAGTTAAATTGTTCCTTGACCCGTTCCCCCCTTGACCCCCAGTGGAAACTAGGATAAAATAAATTTTGTTACATAGAGTTGATAGCTAATACACCTAACATCCAGCATTTACAATTCATGTCTTAGATACCTGTTTCCAAAATTTTACTCAGAAAATTAACTCCTTAACACCTTAGTTGGTGTTAACACCACACTGAGTAACTGAACAAAAAAACTGATAATTTGTAACTGGCTAGAAACAGTTAACTAGGTTTCTCAAAGGCTCTTCTAATACCTACTTCTCAAAGGCTTCTTTAATCTCAAATAAGAATTAATATAAGTATGTTCCAAACCTCCAAGGTATCATAATTTTCCATGTGGCAACTTAAGAAAATAATGTTCTAAGGATTCCCCTTTAGAAAAGAAACTTTTGGGCTAATTCATCATTTTAGTTTAAAAATCATTACCCTTTTCTTTTCTAAATTAGGAATCTGTTACTAGCACCTACTGAATAAATTAATTCATTATGGTTTTAATGGTTATTGGAAGCATACAGCATTGAAAACAATAATGTTTTGGCCAGAAGAAATGCATTTTTCTCAATGGAGATTTTAATGTATTTCAAAACAATGAGTCCATCTACTCGAGTTGTTAAAATTAAAAAATATAAAGATAATTGAAATTTTGTATTCTGGTTACACTCTTGCTAAAGCTAAATACAGATGAACCCTTGGCCTGTCATTTGGATTCCTAAAGTAGGTGTCCACATATGGTGAAACATATAGGTTATAGACTTTGTTCCCCAAATTTTAATCATGGCATTTCTTTTAAATAAAATGTTTAGAAAGGAAAAGTAAATGTTGCCAGGGAAGATTTTTCTTCTTTTCAGCACAGGGATATTTTTTAAGCCTGTCTGCCTCTTGCCTAATAAAGTTCCCAGAGAGTCAATTTGCTTCCCTCACCTCCTTAAATTTGCTGTTCCCACTGGGCCATTTGACATCACTGCTCCAGAATATATGTGAAGACTTTCTATATCCTTTTCTTCATTTTTACTGCTTATGAAAACTAGCATATAAGCCTGACTGGTGGGAAAAATAAAATGAGTGAAAGCGCATACTGATTAATGACGTTTAACTGAATTATTTCAAATAGTATGCTTTTAATTAAATCTTGTTAATTTTCTTCATAACTTTAAGTAACCATTGTAGTGTTAGGGTCATTTATAGAAATCTAAGGCCACTTTGCTTCTCAGTACCTTCATTGTTGTATGGCATTTGTATGAGAAAAATAAATGCTTAAAACCTTCTAGAAAGTTTCTTGTAAACTCAAAATACTTGAAAGTTTATTCATATTTTAAAGCATTGCTGAACTTTATCTGAAAGATAAAGTTGTACAACAAGTCCAGTCTGCTGGATACTCTTTTCCCTTAAATTCTTAATGATCTGCTATTGTATTCAGATATAGCAACAGTCATTTCCCTCTGCATTCCCTGAAAGCCATAATGAATTGAAACCTATATTTCTTCTTACATGCCTGTGTTATGATTTTATTGTCATAAAGCAGAGTGGACTTCTTAAAGAAAGTGAAATTGAACTTTATGATAACTCTAATTCAGGATTTCTCAAATCTGGCACCAACTTGCCAGTTGAGAATTATTGCTCTAATTATATACCTTCTACAATTTGGAAGTTGGACAGCTTCAGTTTTAAAATTTTTTTGTTCTATAGTTGACCTACAATACTGCATTAGTTTCAGATATACAGCAAAGTGAGTCAGTTATACATACACATACACACTTTTTTAGATTCTTTTTCCATATAGGCCATTTCAGAGTATTGACCTATAAAGCAGATCCTTATTAGTTATTTATTTTATATATAGTAGTGATACAGATCAATCCCAAACTTGCAAATATCCCCCCAATTCCCATACTGGAAACCATAGTTTTGTTTTCTACATATGTAACTCTATTTCTGTTTTGTAAATAAGTTCATTTGTACCATTTTTATTAGATTCCACTTAGTATAAGTGGTATCTTGTGATACTTGGTTTCTCTGTCTGACTCACTTCACTGAGTATAACAATCTCTAGGTCCATCCATATTGCTACAAATGGTCTTATTTTATTCCTTTTTATGGCTGAATAATGTTCCATTGTATATATGTACCACATCTTCTTTTTCTGATCTAATGGACATTTAATGGTTGGATCCATGTGTTGGCTGTTATAAATAATGCCACAGTGAACATTGGGTTGCAAGTATTTTTCCAAATTATGGTTTTCTCCAGATACATGCCCAACAGTGGGATTGCTGGATCACATGGTAGTTCTATATTTGGGAACCTTTAAGGAAATTCCTTTAAGGAACCTTCATATTGTTCTCCATAATGGTTGTACCAATTTACATTCCCACCAGCAGTATAGGAGGGTTTCCTTTATAACACGACCTCACTAGCAATTATTGTTTGTAGCTTTTTGCTGATGGCCATTCTGATCTGTATAAGGTGATACCTCATTGTAGTTTTGATTTGCATTTCTCTAATAATTAGTAATGTTTGAGCCTCTTTTCATGTTGTTGGTACCATTTTAATTTGAAGGTGGATAATATTTTAAAATTTCTGCTCATTGTTGGTGATTTGGTGCTAAGTAAACCAAATGGTGTTTTTAGTATTCCAATTGTGTTTATTTGCTTTTAATTGCTTTTATTGCTTTTAATCGATCCATGTTAATGATTAGGACACAAAACTAGAATCTTATAGCACTTAGTGAAAGGTGTTCAACTATTGTGATTCAGTTCAATTCAGTTCAATTCAGTTCAGTCACTCAGTCGTGTCTGACTCTTTGTGACCCCATGGACTATAGCATGCCAGGCCTTCCTGTCCATCACCAACTCCTAGAGTTTACTCAAACTCATGCTCTTTGAGTCAGTGATGCCATCCAACTATCTCATCCTCTGGCAAGAATACACAGAAGAACTGTACAAAAAAGATCTTCATGACTCAGATCATCACGATGGTGACGTAGAACCTGGAATGTGAAGTCAAGTGGGCCTTAGGAAGCATCACTACAAACAAAGCTGGTGGAGGTGATGGAATTTCAGTTGACCTATTTCAAATCCTAAAAGATTATGCGGTGAAAGTGCTGCACTCAATACGCCAGCAAATTTGGAAAACTCAGCTGTGGCCACAAGACTGGAAAAGGTCAGTTTCATTATAGCATTATGGCACAAAAATTTTGATGCATGTAGTTTATAACTTTGAAAACATCTACAGTTATTATCAAAATATTGAGAATGCTTAGAAAGAGTGATAGTTGGCTGGACTTGAGCCAGCACAGAGGCATATTCTGGAAACTCAGTGAGCTTATGGAAACTTTCTGATTAGGGGAACTAGAAATCAATGAAAGGGTATTTGATTGAAAGAATTACATTGCCCATGTTCCTTTTGCTTACTTTTCTTCACTGAAGCAGGTGGAATTGAGTAGTTGATGCTTTGTCATTGTTCAGTCACTAAGTCATGTCCAACTCTTTGCTACCCCATGGACTCTAGCATGCAAGGCTTCCCTGTCCATCACTGTCTCCCGAAGTTTGCTCGAACACATACCCATTGAGTAAGTGATGCCATCCAACCGTCTCATCCCCTGTCATCCTCTTCTCCTGCCTTCAATCTTTCTCAGCATCAGGGTCTTTTTCAGTGAGTTAGTTCTTCACATCAGGTGGTCAAAGTATTGGAGTTTCAGCTTCAGCATCAGTCCTTTCAGTAAATATACAAGGTTGATTTCCTTCAGGACTGACTAATTTGATCTCCGTGCAGTCCAAGGGAATCTCAAGAGTCTTCTCCAACACCACAGTTCAATAGGATCAAATTTTTGGCACTCAGCCTTCATTATGGTCCAGCTTTCACATTCATACATGACTACTGGAAAAACCATAGCTTTGACTAGAGGGAAATGTATTGGCAAAGTAACGTTTTTGTTTTTTAATATGCTGTCTGGGTTTGTCATAGCTTTCCTTCCAAGGAGCAAGCGTCTTTTAATTTCATGACTGCAGTCACCATCTGCAGTGATTTTATAGCCCAAGAAAATAAAAGTCTGTCACTGTTTCCATTGTTTCCCCATCTATTTGCCATGAAGTGATGGGACTGGATGTGATGATCATTTTTTGAATGTTGAGTTTTAAGCCAGCTTTTTTCATTCTTCTCTTTCACCTTCATCAAGAGACTCCTTGCTTTCTGCCATAAGAGTGGTGTTATCTGCTTATCTAAAGTTATTGATATGTCTCGTGGCAACCTTGATTCCATCTTGTGCTTCATTCTGCCCTGCATTTCACATGTGATACTTTATATATATGTAAAATAAGCAGGGTGACAATATACAGCCTTCATGTACTCCTTTCCCAATTTGGAACCAGTCTGTTCTTCCATGTCCAGTTCTAACTGTTGCTTCTTACCTGCTATGGACTGCATACAGGTTTCTCAGGAGGCAGGTAAGGTGGTCTAGTACTTCCATCTCTTTAAGAATTTTCCACAGTTTGTTGTGATATATACAGTCAAAGGCATTAGTGTAGTCAATGAAACAGAAGTAGATATTTTTCTGGAATTCTCTTGCTATTTCTACGATCCAGTAGATGTTGGCAATTTGGTCTCTGTTTCCTCTGCCTTTTCTAAATCCAGCTTGACATCTGGGAGTTCTCAATTCATGTACTGTTAAAGCCTAGCTTGGAGGATTTTGAGCATAACCTTGCTAGCATGTGAAACGAGTGCAATTGTATAGTAGTTTGAATATGAAAACTGACCTTTTCCTGTCCTGTGGACACTGCTGAGTTTTCCAAATTTGCTGGCATATTGAGTGCAGCACTTTCATAGCGTCATCTTCCAGGATTTGAAATAGCTCAACTGGAATTCCATCACCTCCACTAGCTTTGTTTGTAGTGATGCTTCCTAAGGCCTACTTGACTTTGCACTCCAGAATGTCTGTCTCTATGTGATTGATCACACCATTGTGGTTATCCGGGTCATTGAGATCTTTTTTGTATAGTTCTTCTGTGTATTCCTGCCACCTCTTCTTAATATCTTCTGCTTCTGTTAGGTCCATACCATTTCTGTCCATATTTGAGCCCATCTATGCATGAAATATTCACTTGATAACTCTAATTTTATTGAGGAGATTGCTAGTCTTTCCCATTCTATTATTTTCCTCTATTTATTTGCATTGTTCACTTAGGAAGGCTTTCTTATCTCTCCTTGCTATTCTTTGGAACTCTGCATTCAGACGGGTATATCCTTCCTTTTCTCCTTTTCCTTTCATTCTCTTTTTTTCGCAGCTATTTGTAAGGATTCCTCAGACAATTATTTTACCTTTTTGCATTTCTTTTTCTTGGGTAAGTTTTTGATCACTGTCTCTTGTACAATGTTACAAATCTCTGTCCACAGTTCTTCAGGCACTCTGAATATGTAATGTGTAAGTTGTTGCTTGAGTATTATGAAAAATTCAGCTCTGGTTTGTGCTTTTGTCTCATAAGATTATCTTAGAAACAAATAACCCTATATGGTCTTGTTAATGGATCTTAGAGTTTTACTTATGACATGCTTCATGGTGTCCTGAAAATGGCAAGTTCCAAGTTCTGGAAAAGGGAAGAGAACAGGAGGAAAATTTCCTGTTTGGCTAATTTCCTGTATGGCTAATTTCCAGAGAAAATGAGTCGGCAAAGAAAATTCAGTTTAAGGGAAGGTGTAAATTAAGCAGTCAGAAAAAGGGTGTGTGGGCATGCTCAGCTGCTCATTTGTGTCTGGCTCTTTTGCAACCCCATGGACAATGCAACCCCATTCCTGTCCATGGGAAGTGGGCTGCCATTTCCTCCTTGAGGGAATCTTCCTGATCCAGGGATCAAACCTACATCTCCTACACTGCAGGCCTGTTCTTCACCACTGAGCCACCAGGGAAACCCATAGAATAAAGGTGGAATGTAGAAGAAAAAACGTTGGATCAGTGGCCTTACTCACCCAACTTTCCAAGTTCAAGCATTCAGATTTCCTCAGACTACAAGGATCGGGGAAGAATGGATGTTTAGCTCCAGCAAAATTTCTCCAGGAAAACTGCCTTCACCCTGAAGAATGACTTTCTGATTTTTAGTATAATATTATCTTTTACCTCACATCCTTGGGGAAAGTACTTTCCCCAAGATCCCTGCCCCTGGTAGGGAACCTGGATCAAGATAGCTTCTGGAATCAAGCCACATGCTCTTCTCAGGAAATTCTATTCCAGCGTTCATCCCAAGTCACTGGTCTAGAATCTTCCCTTTCTTGTATCCTTTTTCAGTGTCATTGTCCTTTACTATTCTTTAATATTGAGGATAGAAACTCATTCTTTCAGACAGGTTTTCACATCTTTAAAACCCCTAGAGAAAGAACCAAAGTACAAGCCATTCTACTCTCAGGAGTCTCTTCTTCTATGTAAGTTTACAGATGAACAGACATACTTTGGGGAAAGGCATTATGTAACTCTAAGCACAATCTTATGTACCCACACTCTTACTATGAAGGCTGTTAGGCAACAACTTTTATATATTCTTTTCCATACCAGTAAGTAGACATTTTTCATATTTTGAATATCACTCCAGTAATTATTCCCCTCCAAAGGTATGGCCTACTGAAAAGGTAAATTTCACTGCTTGTCTTAGAGGAATGAACTTGCCTAAAATTTAAAAAGATAGTCTTTTGAGTTATACAGTCTTAAGGTTAAATCTCCACTCTGGATTTCATTACATGATTTTTCACAAGGTCATTTGGATATGTCAGTGAATAATTTCATTTGGATCCATGATACAACTAAGTTATTTCAAATTCGGCTTTGTAGCAAACGTTCTTTTTAGGTTACTGTATGTTTGGACAGTGGACATAGATAGTACCTAAATGGATGTTCTGTGATTTGAGGATCCTTTCTGGAAAGAGTAATGTATTACTCACCTATATTTTTCTCTTACCCTGACATGCATTCTCTTTTGTTTTCTCATCAGCATTTTAAAGGTAATTTAAATCTTTATATATGTTTTCTGTCTATGCATTTGCTGTTCATTCAACACCTAACTCTACCTCTAATAATCTGGCTTCTTCCCTGTCAGCTTGCAAAGAAAGATTTTTAAAAATTTAATTTCTTTATATTTTAATTGAAGGATAATTGCTTTACAGAATTTTGTTGTTTTCTGTCAAACCTCAACGTGAATCAGCCATAAGTATACATATATCCCCTCCCTTTTGAACCTCCCTCCCATTCCGTCCCCATCCCACCCCCTCTAGGTTGATACAGAGCCCCTGTTTGAGTTTCCTGAGCCGTACGGCAAATTCCCGTTGGCTATCTATTTTACATATGGAATGTAAGTTTCCATGTCACTCTTTCCATACATTCATCCTCTCCTCCCCTCTACTCATGTCCATAAGTCTATTCTCTCTGTTTCTCCATTGCTGCCCTGTGAATAAAGTTTTCAGTACCATTTTTCTAGATTCTGTATATATGTGTTAGAATACAGTGTTTATCTTTCTCTTTCTGATTTACTTCATGCTGTATAATCAGCTCTAGTTTCATCCACCTCATTAGAACTGACTCAAATGTGTCCCTTTTTATGGCTGAGTAGTATTCTATCGTGTATGTGTGCCACAACTTATTTACTCATTCATCTGTTGATGGATATCTAGGTTGCTTTCATGTTCTAGCTGTTGTAAATAGTGCTGCAGTGAACAATGGGATACATGTGTCTTTTTCAATTTTGGTTTCCTTGGGGTGTACTGCAAAACTATTTTTGCTAAGGTCACCTTTGACTTCCATGTCATTAAATGTAACAAGCAATTCTCAGTTGTGTCCTATTTGATCTCTCATTAGCACTGACCTCTTCCACTGGCTTACAGGTTATGGAAAGTCTCCTCTGTTCCCTTCTACCTTTATGAACATATTTCACAGGCTTTGTTACTGTCTTCTATTTTTCTGTCTAGAAATTTTGAAGTTTCCAGGATTCTATTCTAAACCTCCTTTCTTTCATGTGACGTACTTGTGTATTAAGTCACATCCACTGGCTATGCATTCCAGTATTCTAGCCTGGAGAATTCCATGGACTGTATAGTCCATGGGGTCGCCAAGAGTGGGACAGGATTGAGCAACTTTCACTTTCACTCTAATGGCTTCATTACTTCTCACACAGCAAAGACTCCTATTTCAGTTACCTATTGTTGTATAATAAACCACTCCAAAATTTAATGGCTTACATTAACAATTTCATTTTTTCTCACTAGCCTTGGTGTTGACTGAGCTAATCTGCATGACTTTCCCACTTAATAGCATTGGCTTTGGCTATGTCATGTGTGGGCTCAATTGTGATCAAGAGCCAAGATGGCTGGTTTACATGGTTGGCATTTGATGTTGACTGGAGCTCATCTGAGACTTTCAGTTGAACATCAGGAGGCTTCCCATACAGGTAGCTTGGGCTTTTGCACAGCATGGTGGCGGAATTCCAATTCTAAGAGTAAAAAATCCTAGAGAGAGGAAATAGATGCTGTAAATTCTCTTTATAAAGGATATCTGTGATTGGCACACTGTCATTTCCACTATAGTCTGCTTGTTAAGCTGTCACAGGACCAACTCAGATTCAAGTAGGAAGGGAATAAACTCCACATATTCATGGGAAGAATAATAAGAAGTGTTTGGCTCTCTTTATTCCAGACTCATATTACATAAATTCATTCTATGTGCAAAATACCCTCACCAATCCCAAGATCATCAAAGTCTCATCTCATCATGGCATCAGGCTCATAGTTCAGCATTTTATTATCTAAATCAGATCCTGGTATAGATGAGGTTCTTCAGGCTCTTCTGGATATGATGATCTGTAAACATCTGAGAGATGTTACCTGATTCCCACAAACTCTATGTGCAATGCTGAGACAAAGACTGTAGAATGGACATTTGGTTCAAAAAGCAGGGAAGCAAATAGCAGTCACTGGTCCATAGAAATCTTGATATTTAGCTGAGCATATGCTGGTTCCTTAAAGGGCTCTTTCTGGCTTTCTTGAATTGATTCTCCATGCCTCTTGGCTTTACCCTCTGGGCTCTCATATCCTAAATGGGTCATCCTTGTCTGTAACAGTAGTCCTGTGTGTAGCTGACTGGCTTTTTCAGGCTGTGTCCTACTCACAAAAGGTTGGGGGTCTCAAAGGCCTGTTTTAATTTTGAATGATCATTTTTCCATTTAGTACAAGCTGGTATAATCACTTAGAAACTTTGTGGACTTCCTGAGTATAAAAATAGAGTCCATTCTACTACCCAAAAGAGATGGAAATTTCTTTGAAAAAGGCCCCTCTCTACCTTGGACTGATAATTAGAATGCTTGTTGTCTAAAAGAAAGTTTCAATGAGGCACACTCTTAAATCTTTCTCAGTTTTTAACAAAGGATTTTATGCCCACACACTTGAGATCTTAATTCTGATTGTATTTTTATTGGTTGTGTCTTGTGGATCAGACTAATTTTGAAGATAATTTTAATAATAATTACTGCCCAATTATTTATAATTTTTATTTTTTTGGCAAACATGAAAAGGGTTTGACACAGACAACCAGTCCTAGTCAACAGTGACCTAGTGGCAACAGTTTTCTTGCTTAGAAAAAAGCAAAATGAATTATACGATTAGAATAGTCTATTTCTATAGGTGGATTTCTCTAAGAATATGGTTAAGCATTTTATTTATTTAGAGGATATTATTGAGAGACCACACTCCCCTAGTCCTTCAGTCTTTAGTAACAAATCAATGGGTGAAGTTTAAAGTATCTTATAATTGCCTAAATTATGAAGCAGCATTTTTGAAATTTCTTCACATCTGCTGGTTTGGAAGGATATAATCAAATGAAATGATCTTCTATTTCTCCAACTGCTCAATTAGTTATTAATTTAAGCTAGAGCTATATTTTTATGACAATTACCATAGACTAACATTTGTAAACAATATTATCTATAACTTGATCAAAATTCAGTGTGCAAAGTGTTGACAAAATAACCTTAAGAAATATGACATTACTAATTATATTTGATAGCATTAGATTCTAAATGCTTTTAATCAACTTAGTACCATCAAAGTTAAAGTAAGCAGGTTAAATGGAAATTAGAATATATTTAATGTAAAGAACTTTTGAAGCTATAAATAAGATGAGTCTATGAGAATGGGAAAATAAGTATATTGAGAGCTACTGAGATACTTTAGTTATCTCTAACGGAAGATCTCAGTAGATAAAAGTAAAGATAAATTCTGTTCGAGATATTCTTGTATTATATAATTGATTCAAGTGTCTAATATGTCTAATATGATTTCTAATGCAATGGTTGATCTCAAGCTTTTATTCCTTAAAAGCTTTGTTTTTCTTCTTTGGGTTTAGAAAGTACTTTGCATTTTTAAATTTATTTTAAATTAATTAAAAAAGATTATTGTGTATTGGGAGTGTAGTTGATTTATAATGTTGTGTTAGTTTCAGGTATATAATGCTGCTGCTGCTGCTAAGTCAGTACAGTGATTTAATTACACATATATCTATTCCTTTTTAGATTTTTCCATATTATTTTTAATAATTAAAAAATATTTTTAATTGGAAGATAATTGCTTTACCATGTTGTATTGGCTTGCATTGTTTCCCCATCTATTTGCCATGAAGTGATGGGACCAGATGCCATGATCTTAGTTTTCTGAATGTTGAGTTTTAAGCCAGCTCTTTCACTCTACTCTTACTTTTATTAAGAAGCTCTTTAGTTCTTCTTCACTTTCTGCCATAAGGATGCTGTCATCTGCATATCTGAAGTTATTGATATTTCTCCTGGCAATCTTGATTCCAGCTTGTGCTTCATCCAGCCTGCCATTTTGCATGATATACTCTGCATATAGGTTAAATAAGCAGGGTGACAATAGCCTTGTTAAATAAGCAGGGTGACAACACTCCTTTCTCAATTTGGAACCAGTCCTTGACCCATGTCATTTCTAACTGTTGCTTCTTGACCTGCATACAGGTTTCTCAGGAGGCAGATAAGGTAGTCTGGTGTTTCCATCTCTTGAAAATTTTTCCAGTTTGTTGTGATCCACACAGTCGAAGAACTTAGTGTAGTTAGTGAAGCACAAGTAGATATTTTTCTGGAGTTCTTTTGCTTTTACTATGACCCAGTGTATGTGGGCAATTTGGTCTCTGATTCCTCTGTCTTTTCTAAATCCAGCTTGTACATCTGGAAGTTCTTAGTTCATGTACTATTGAAGCCTGACTTGGAGAATTTTGAGCATTACTTTGCTAGAGTATGAGATGAGTGCAATTGTGTGGTAGTTTGAGCATTCTTTGG
Source organism: Cephalophus harveyi (assembly GCA_006410635.1). Lineage (NCBI taxonomy): Eukaryota > Metazoa > Chordata > Mammalia > Artiodactyla > Bovidae > Cephalophus > Cephalophus harveyi. The sequence goes on from SJYT01026057.1 coordinate 519,578, forward strand.
CATTGCCTTTCTTTGGGATTGGAATGAAAACTGACCTTTTCCAGTCCTGTGACCACTGCTGAGTTTTCCAAATTTTCTGGCACATTAAGTGCATCACTTTAACAGCATCATCTTTTCAGATTTGAGATAGCTCAGCTGGAATTGCATCACCTCTGCTAGCTTTGCTCATAGTGATGCTTTCTAAGGCCCACTTGACTTCACATTCCAGGATGTCTGGATCTAGGTGAGTGATCACACCATCGTGTTTATCTGCGTCATTAAGGTCTTTTTTGTATTGTTCTTCTGTGTATTCTAGCTACCTCTTCTTAAAGCTTCTGCTTCTGTTAGGTCCATACAATTTGTCTTTTTTTGTGCCCATCTTTGTATGAAATATTTCCTTAGTATCTCTAATTTTCCTCAAGAGATAGTTTCCTCTATTTTTTTGCATTGATCATTTAGGAAGGCTTTCTTATCTCTCCTTGTAGGAGAGATAAGGTTGTGTGATTCTAGGAATTTATCTGTTTCTTCTAGGTTATCCAATATGTGCATGTGTGCTAAGTCGCTTCACTCATGTCCGACTTTTTGTGACCCTGTGGACTGAAGCCCGCCAGGCTCCTCTGTCCGTGAGATTCTCCAGGCAAGAATACTGGAGTGACTTGCCATGCCCTCCTCCAGGACATCTTCCTGACCCAAGGGTCCAACCTACATCTCTTATGTCCCCTGCATTGGCAGACGGGTTCTTTACCACTAGCACCACCTGGGAAGCCCAGGCTATCCAGTATATTGGCATATAATTGTTAAAAGTAACCCCGTATGATCTTTTGTATTTTTACAGTATCAAATTGTAATGTGTCCTCTTTTCATTTTTGATGTTATATATCTAGTCATTTTTTTTCCTGGTTAGTCTTGCTAGAGTATTGTGAATTTTGTTTTACAGCTAGTTTTTCAAATACTTAGTTTTTTTCCTATTTTTTCTCATTTATTTTATTTTTTCCACTCTAATTTTTGTTATTTCCTTCTCTCTGCTCACTTTGAACTGAGTTTGATCTTTATCTAGTTCCTTGAAGTATAGTTTTAGGTTGCTTCTTTGAGTTCTGTTTACTTAATATTTGCATTTATCACTGTAAATTTCCCTCTAAGAACCGAATTTTCAGCAGTGCAAAAATTTTGGTATGTTATGCTTTCATATCATTAATTTTGAGATTTTTTTATAACTTTTGATTTCTCCTTTGACTCATTGGTTATTTAAGAGTGTATTATTTAATTTCTATATATTTGTACATTTTCCCAACATTTTGCTTATTGTTCATATCTACTTTCATACCGTTATGGTTAGGAAATATCCTTGGTATGCCTTGTGTTCTTAAATTTATGAAGGCCTGGTTTCTGTCCTATCATATGGTCTGTCCTGGTGAAAATGCTCTGTGTGTACTTCAGAAGATTGCATATTTTCCTTCTTTTGGATGGAATTGTGTATAAATGTATGTTGTCCTAGATACATGGGACAACATTTCCTTGTTGATTTTCTGCCTTGTTGATTTATTCATTGCTAAAAGTGGGGTATCAAAGTCCTCTTCTAGTATTGCTGTCTATTTTTCCTTTCAAATCTGTTTGCATTCCCTTAATATATTTATGTACTCCAATGTTGATCCTTGTATTTTTAGGATTATTATATCTTCTTGATGAATTGAGTTCCTTTATCATTTTCTATTGACCTATTTGTAGGTTAAAGTCTACTTTGTCTGATAAGTGTAGCTGTTCCCCATTTGGTTTGTACTTTCATGAAATATCTTTTTCCATCACTCTTAAGTGTCCTGAAAGTTGAAGTGAGCCTCTTGTAGACATGAGGTAAGTGGGTCTTGGTTTTTTATCCATTTAAACATTCTGTGCCTTTTGATATGAATTCATCTATTAATATTTACATTTAGTGTTATTGCTATGAATGGACTTACTGTTTTCTGTTTGTTTTATATTTCAATTGCTTTTCTCTGTTTTACCTACATTTGTAAATTGGTGATTTTCCTTGCAGCTGTGCTTTCTTTCCCTTTCTTTCTTCTTTTTTTTTTGTGTGTGTGCATCTACTCTAGATTTTTGCTTTGCCATTAACTTGAGGCTTACATAAGATACTGAATAGGTAAAACGGTTCATTTTAGGCTGATAACAACTGTAACCATCTACAAAATTTCACCATTTTATTTCCCATCTTTTATATTTTTAATATTATTATTTACCTCTTTCCATATTTGTATACTTGTTAGAAAATGCTATCTATTATTGTTCAGTTGCTAAGTTGTGACTGACTTTTTCTGGCCCCATGAACTGCAGCATGCCAGGCTTCCCTATCCTTCACTATCTCCCAGAGTTTGCTCAAATTCATGTCCATTGAATCAGTGATGCCATCCAACCATCTCATCCTTTACCTCCCCCTTCTCCTCTTGCCCTCAATTTTGCCTAGCATCAGGGTTTTTCCCAGTGATTCAGCTGTTTATATCAGGTGGCCAAAATACTGGAGCTTCAGCTTCAGCATCAGTCCTTTCAGTGAATATTCAGGGTTGATTTCCTTTAGGACTGACTGCTTTGATCTCTTTGCTGCCCAAGGGATTCTCAAGAGTTTTCCCCAGCATCACAGCTCAAAAGCATCAATTTTTGGTGCTCAGCCTTCATTATGGTCCAACTCTCACAACCATACATGACTACTAGAAAAAGTATAGCTTTGACTGTATGAACCTTTGTCAGCAAAGTGATGTCTCTACTTTTTAATATGCTGTCTAGGTTTGTTACAGCTTTTCTTCTAAACAGCAAAAGTCTTTTCTTTTTAATATAAATTTATTTATTTTAATTGGAGGTTAATTACTTTACAATATTTTACTGGTTTTGCCATACATCAACATGAATCCGCCACAGGTATACACACGTGTTCCCCATCCTGAAGCCCCCTCCCTCCTCCCTCCTCCCTCCCCATACCATTCCTCTGGGTCACGTGGCTGCAGTCACCGTCTACAGTGATTTTGGAGCTTAAGAAAATAAAATCTGTCACCATTTACACTTTTTCCCTATCTATTTGCCATAAAGTGATGGGACCAGATGCCATGATCCTCATTATCATACTGTAAATAATTATAGTATGTATAATTGTTTTTAATACTCTTTTTCTTTGACTTTTATACTACAGTTAGTGATTAACTTACCATCATCTAACAGAATTAGCTTTCTAAGTCTTGTGCTAAGTTGCTTTAGTCATGTCCAATTCTTTGCAACCATATGGACTGTAACCCACCAGGCTCCTCTGCTTATGGGCTTCTCCAGGGAAGAATACTTGAGTGGGTTGCCATCTCCTTCTCCAGGGATCTTCCTGATTCTTAAGCTAAGATTAAACATCACTAATCAGCGACATGAAACATGGAAAAATATCCAACACTGTGGTAAATTAAATATATAGTAGTAAGACTCAGAAGGGCTTTCCAGGTGGCGATAATGCTAAAGAACCTGATTGCCAATGCAGGAGAAGTAAGTCACAGGTTTGTTTGATCCTTGGGTCACTTTTATGTTTGATGACAGTGTCATTACAATGTGTCTTAGAGAAGGTCTTTTTACTTTAAGATAATGGGTGATCTTTTGTTGTTCAGTTGCTAAGCTGTGTCCAACTCTTGCAACCCCATGGACTGCAGCATGTCAGACTTCTCTGGGTGATCTATTAGCTTTGTAAACTTAGATGTCCAGCTTTAAGCCACACTGGGGTTGTTCTCAGCTATTATTTATTTAGATAAACTTTCTGCTCCTTTCCCCCTCGCTTTTCTTTCTAGAACTTCAGTTATCCAAATATTTGTGCATTTGATGATATCTTACAGATCATGTAGGCTGTCTTAACTCCTTTTCACTCTTTTTTTTCTTTATTCTCCTCTGACTGGCTCACTTCAAAGTTTGTATCCTCTGGTCAGTGATTCTGTCTTCTGTTTATTCTCTTCTATCATAAAAGAAAGAAAGGGAAATCACTCAGTCGTGTCTGATTCTTTGTGACCCTATGGACTGTAGCCTACCAGGTTTCTCTGTCCATGGGATTTTTCCAGGCAAGAATACTGGAGTGGGTTGCCATTTCCTTCTCTAGGAGATCTTCCTGACTCAGGGATTGAACCCAGGTCTCTTCTATCATAGATGTTCTATTGCATTTTTCATTTTTTAATGAATTCTTCGCCTACAGATTTTTTTCCTTCTTTTTTTTGTAATTTCTATCTCTGTTAAATTTCTCATTTTGTTCATGAATTCTTTTCCTGATTTTGTTTACTTTCTATGTTTTCCTGAAGCATGTTTTCTTAAAAGAAGCTATTTTGAATTATTTATCAGCTAAGTTGCCAAACTGCATGATTTTGAGTTTGGTTACTTGAGTTTTGTTATCATTTAGTGATAACAGATTTCCATGATTTTTCATGTTCCTTGGAGCTTCACATTGCTGTTTTCACATTTGAAGCTGTAGACTCCTCAAATCTTTAATTCTTGTCTTCTTGTGGGAGATAGTCTTCATTTGTCCTGTTTATACATGGTACTTGTATGGATACACCTTCTCCATACATTTTGTGGCAGAATTTTTAAGCTTGTATGTCCTCTCTGGTTCTCCCCAGTCTGGCTACTGTAAACCTTTCTTTGTTGTTTTCTGGAAGGTGGTAATACAACTCAAGTTTATAGTTTCTCCTTTGCCCAAAAACCCTGGCCTGTTTTCTAAGCTAACTCCCTGTCTACCAGGATTTGTTTTCACAGTATCACTTGAAAGTATACCCCAGGAGCTGGCCACAGAGTGGTGAGAGGTGCGGGTTTAGCACTTGTGGCACTGGGGTGTTTGCCATCCCAGTAGGGAGATCTCTAATTATGGATCTGATAGAATCTCATGGGTGTAGGTCCTGCTTAATGCAGTAAACAGGAACTATGTCCCTTTAATGCCCTTTGAAACTGCTGCTGCTGCTGCTAAGTCGCTTCAGTCGTGTCCGACTCTGTGCGACCCCATAGACGGCAGCCCACCAGGCTCCCCCGTCCCTGGGATTCTCCAGGCAAGAACACTGGAGTGGGTTGCCATTTCCTTCTCCACCCTTTGAAACTCTTTCCTGCTTATTTCTAGCTTTAACCCCTCCATCTAGTACTGAGTGTCCCACCTCAGTACTTCAGTGCTTCTGTAGAGAAATGGATTTCTCCGGATGTATCTGGTACCACTGCATAGCCAGGCTATTCATGGCTGTTCTTTTCCCTTATGAGAGAGGTTATCACCCCACATAGACACTCCATACAGTGTTGCTTTGGTGATGGCAGAGGTGGGAGGGTTGCTGGTAAAATTTTTATGATCTTCATTATGTCAGAATTTGTGGGGCTTTATCCTCCAATGGGGGGAAGGCAATGGCACCCCACTCGAGTACTCCTGGAAAATCCCATGGATGGAGGAGCATGGTGGGCTGCTGTCCATGGGGTCGATAAGAGTCAGACATGACTGAGCAACTTCACTTTCACTTTTCACTTTCATGTTTTGGAGAAGGAAATGGCACCCCACTCCAGTGTTCTTGCCTGAAGAATTCCAGGGACGGGGGAGCCTGGTGGGCTGCTGTCTATGGGATCGCACAGAGTTGGACACGACTGAAACGACTTAGCGGCAGCAGCAGCATCCTGCTCCAATGGTGTGCTTGAATTTCCCTTTGGGAAGCCGAACTTCTGTTTCTTTCTTGTTTAGTTTTCTGTGCTGGTCACGTGGGATTGAGCAGTTGTGTTGCTCTGCCTTTTCAACAGCAGATATCAAGATCTGTCTGCCTGCTGCCATTCGCACACCTGGGCAAGACTCTTTCTGAGTCCCTTGGCGTGTGTTTCACACAGACAGTTTAGTTTGTGGATAGATGTCTAATTCTTTATTGAATAGGGGGACAAATGGACAACTGTCTTATGCCACCTGATGCTGATACTGTGTTCCAAATATTACTGATCTTAGTTATCAACAGTCACAAGTTTTCAGGCAAGGGATATGCATCATTCAGAATTCTAAATATAAAACCATTGATGGAAGTTCAAATGAGTGGATAATTATATACAAAACTCAAAATATATACATAATATTAAAGCTCTTTGTCTAGAACTATCAGACATTCATGTAATTTATGATAAAATAATTATTAAAACGTTTTGGGAAAAATTAAAGAAATGTAGGCCATCTAGGTCCTTGTTGATTATTTTATATATAGTAAGTATATATCTATTAATCAACCACAAATTTGTTTTCTATATCAACATACCACTTTTTTATTTTTTAGAGGTGAAATGAGGATTTTTTTCCATTTATATATTTGATGGCACTGTGTCTTAGTTGTGGAATGCTGGATCTTTAATTGCAGCATGCAGAATCTTCAGTTGCGGCATGTTGGATCTAGTTCCCTGAGGAGGGATTGAACCTGGGCCCCCTACGTTGGAAGTGCAGAGTCTTAGCCACTGGACCACTTTTTCTTAATCTAACAGCAAGAACACTTAGAAGAGAGTTTCAGAATACCAATCAGCAAGCCATGCTTTATCCCTTCCTAACCAGAAATATCAGCACGGGTTCTTTCACCCTCCTCACTCTTGTGCAAAAATTGACAAAATGCACCATACTTATGGGGCTAAGAATGGCCACTCGTGGAGTAGAAAAGGGTCAGATACACATTAGACTCCTAACTCTATCAAGAATTACTTTAAAGCGTTGCTTCCTATAGAATGTTTCCTATCATCAGTGATATGGGATATCAATCCCAGGCAAACCCTTACTGGGTACACAACCATAAGTTTGTTGGAGTCAACAGACACAAGAATGCATGTGTATAAATTCCAAAGGATACACATACCCTTGACAATCAATCAATCAATGTCCTTGCCAGTGATATATAAATTATTCTGCATAAGAAAATGTTTTCTTTTTTTCAACATGTAACTTTAGCGTTAGATATTTTTATAAATTTTCTACACTGTACTCTCAACCCCATTCTTTATGCAATCTAACATTTTAAAGAAAATTGGAAGAAACTGCTGCTGCTGCTAAGTCGCTTCAGTCGTGTCCGACTCTGTGTGACCCCATAGACGGTAGCCCACCAGGCTCCCACGATCCCTGGGATTCTCCAGGCAAGAACACCGGAGTGCGTTGGCATTTCCTTCTCCAAGGCATGAAGGTGAAAAGTCAAAGTGAAGTCACTCAGTAGTGTCCGACTCTTAGCGACCCCATGGACTGCAGCCCACCAGACTCCTCCGTCCATGGGATTTTCTAGGCAAGAGTACTGGAGTAGGGTGCCATTGCCTTCTCCCCGTGGATGAAGCTAGAATTCCCCAAATAACATATATTAACATCAATCACATCAGTGGAAAGTAAAACATATTCAAAGATTTGAAGAAACTAAGTCTATATTCAGCATTTTAAGACTGTGAGTCAGGCTTAAATCACAATTTTAGCCCAGGAAAACTTCAAAAACACTCATCAGTGCACCAGAACAAAGGAAAATAGAAGTATGAAGATATTTTAAATCCAATTAATTTGGTCTCTGAACACTGTATACTGTTGATGAGTGAGGTAAGGGACTGTGTCTTACTGCTTTTGTATTCCCAGCACCCAACACAATGCCTGGCAGACAGATGCACTCAGAACATTTACTGAATGGATTTATTAGGAGGCATAGGTCTTTCTTGCCCAAGCTTCCTTTTTGGAGGTTATTTAAAGAGAAAGAAACTAGTTTTTTTCTAGACCTCAAAGTTTATTATGAGCAAATTAGTTAATGGCTTTCCAAAGCTACTTTAGAAATATAGGATAATATTTCATGGAAGATTAATGTTTAAACTCTTTGGGAATAAGAATTATAGACATGGATAGTAAAAAGAAAAAGAAAAAATATCTGACCTGCAATAACTGAATACTTTGAGGTTTGGCTGGCACAGTAACATTATTCTACTCCTTCTCAACTGGTTCAACCCTCTCTGCTCCTCTAGGTTGCTGGAGCAAATGCATCCTTGACCCAAAATGAAATGTTTCATCTACTAGTTTAAAGGCTGTTTAAAAAATAACGACTTTGCTTTTAGCAGTCAATGCTCTCCTCTGAAATACTCTGCTGATTCACAAAGCTGTCTGAGAAATTCATGATGTCGCTGCAATATCAGCCTGAATGAGGATAAAGTACCCATTTGGAGATCAGAAAATTTACTTTATTGGCTAAAGGGCTACTCCCCTTTGGTATAAAGAGAGGCATTAGAAAATCTATTAAGGCTGAGTTATATTCTGCAGTCGCCATCTTTTTTTTGTTGCAATTAGTATTTCATCTTAATTGTGCTGCTATATAATTTCTTATGAAAAGATACTCAGTGTGAACTCAGAACAAGTTTTTTTTTTTTTTTCCACTCTAATAGACTATTTAGTCCATGGAACATTTTCCTACAATTCTCTGGGTTAAAAAGAAAGGTACGGGCACTTTTACTTTACATGGCCAAGGAACTTAGGTAATATCTGAAGTGTTTTCCTCTTATACCCTCTTCTCTTGTTACTCTGCTGCTTGAACAGGAAAATGGATATGTGTATCTTGTGGAATCAAGCTGTATTTTGGAATGCCTAGTGAACTGCAATCTGGTTGTCTCATTTTTGAGACCACTCTATATAGATGATCACTGGAAGCATGTTTGTAGCTTATTTTATTAAATAAAGATATTTTCTTCTCTTAGAGAAAAAGCTCCAACTTTTAAGGATATTTTCTATTTTTTACCTTTCTTTACCCATCAGACACTTCTAAGGACTACTGTAGATAGCCTCTTCAATTTCTTCAATCACTGAGGAATTATTCAGTGCTTACTATATGACAAGCTTTTGTTTGTTTGCTTTTGTTTTTAAAGCTATGCTGGCTAAGCTTTAAGTAAAGCATTCTTTGCCCTAAGAAACTCAGTAATTTGGGGAAGACAGACATGTAAATAATTAACTTATTTGTTAGATTTAGTTTTTAATTGAAGTATAGTTAATTTACAATCTTGTGGCAATCTCTGCCATACAGCAGGGTGACTCCATTATACACATTTATACGTTTGTTTTTTATATTCTTTTCCATTATGATTTATCCCAGGAAATTGGGTATAGCTCCCTATGCTATACAGTAGGACCTTGTTGATTCATCCTAAATGCAGCTGTTTGCATCTACTAACTCCAACTTCCCCAGCCCATCCCTCTCCTTCCACTCACCTACTCCCCCCTCAACCAACCTTGGCAACCACAAGTCTGATCTCTGTATCTGGCAGTCTAAGATCAAGGAAGGCTTCACTGAAGCCCTAGAACTTAGAAGTGGGCCTTGAGCCTTGAGGGAAAAGACATTCCAGGCTGAAGGAGCAGTGTTAGCAATGTCTAGTCCTCTGTGGCTGAAGTATAGAGTGACGGATGACACAAAATACATGTTGGAGCCAGGTCATTGAGGAATGAAAGTGTTAGTTACTCAGTCGACTCTTTGTGACTCTGAACTGTAGCCCTCCAGGTTCCTCTGTCAATGGAATTTTCCAGGCAAGAATACTGGCGGGTTGCCATTCCCTTCTCCAGGGAGTCTTTCCAGCACAGGAATCATACCCAGGTCTCCTGGATTGCAGGTGCATTCTTTACTATCTGAGCCACCAGAGAAGCCCCTTTGAGAAATGAATGAATAATTAAAATGTTAAGTGTTATTCATTTAGCAGTGAGGAATCATTGAAGATTTTTGGAGAGGAATAAAAAGATCTGACTGAAAGTTTAGGAATGTAACCATATCTATGCAGAGGATAGGTTGGAAAGTCCAAGACAGAAAACATGGGAGAAATGCTAGTTAGACATTTTAGTGGGAGAAAAGTATTTATCTTATTTTGAATTGCTTCCTTCACAGAGAAATGGTTTTGTTAATTTAATGTTTTATAACCAACATCCTAAATATTGGATGAGAACAAGTTTCATTAATCAGTGGTCATGTATACCCTTGATATACTCCTGGGTTTGATCACTGGGTCGGGATTTCCCTCCTCCAGGACATCTTCCTGACCCAGGGACTGAACCTGGGTCTCCTGCATTTCAGGCAGATTCTTTACCATCTGAGCCACCAGGGAAACCCTATGATATACTCAAGTCTTGTTATTGACTGAATTGCATCTCCCTCAAAATTCATATGTTGAACCCCTAAACCCCAAGTGTCCTTAAGAGAAGTAATTAGGGTTAAAACAAGATTTAAGAGTGGGGCCCTAATCCAATAGGATTGGTATCCTTATAAGAAGAGAAGGAGACACCAGAGATCTTTCTCTTTCGGAGGAAATGATAGGAAGGTGACTGTCTACAAGGTAGGAAGATAGGTCTCACCAGAAACCAGCACTGATGGTGCCTTGATCTTGGATTCTGCCCTCCAGAACTGTGAGCAAACACATTCCTGTTAAGATACCCAAGCTGTGGTATTTTTCACGGGAGCCAGAGCAGATTAATAACAGACCTAGAAGTAAAGTCATCTTGTCCTCAAGTTCCACATTGCCTCTTTCTCTTCCAAGTTGATTGAATTTAGAGATAAAGGAGAGCAACTTTTTAAAAACAACACATTTTATTCCATCTTAAGTTCTTAAACTTTTTTCGTGATTATTCTGCTGAATAACCACCTCTTGAATATAAAAGAGCACCAACAGATCTGTCAAGGAGGTGTGTGGTTTTCCATCATGACCTCAGTTAGGTCTGATGACTCTGGCTTCAACTACTGCAATATTCTGCTTTTCTTTTACATCTTGGATGCTCCTCACTTGTCGTTGGATTTTTGTGAAATGGCAACCCACTCCAGTATTCTTGCCTGGAGAATCCCATGGACGGAGGAGCCTGGTGGGCTACAGTCCACGGGGTCGCAAAGAGTCGGACACGACTGAGCGACTTCACTTCTACCATATAATTGTTGTTCATATATTCTAAGATTCTGTCTTTAGCTTCTGCCCTATTTCCCCTACCTTTTAGCTAGGATAGTTCAATTGTTCCTAAGATGTCTATTTAAATTTTTTTTTTTTTTTTTTTACAACTGAAATTTTTAAAATTTACAGACCTGCGTATCTTCACGTTCCATGTCCATGAATGGTCTCTGGATATTTCTAGTTAAGTGTCTTAAAAACAATGTGTTTCATTTATGTAACTCTGTGTAATTGACAAAGCACCTTGATGTGTATTATGTGTATACTTGTTTTCAATCACATCAATACTTTTAAGGCATATGATATCAATTCTATTTTATGTTTAGGATGCTTACACTCAAAGTGGTGAATTTACAGGTCATCAGATGAATCAAATAAGCAAAAATCACTCAGATATCAAGCATCAAGATATTTAAATATGTCTAAAACTTGTCTAAGCAAATCTAAAACTGCTCAAAAACACTTTTTACATCGAACTTTAAGTGTTAACCACCATTAGTTGCAAATGGTCTCCCCTTCTCAAATTTCTTCGTTATCAGTACTATCCTTTTCTTAATCAGCCTGTCATCAAGCCTAATACCTGAAACTCAGTATTTGTTGAAAGTATAGTGAAATGACTAAACAAATGGTTCTTAAAGTTGATTCTCAATTTAATGCCTCTGTGAAATCATATACAAAGTCATTTATCATTCTACATCCTTCATTCCTACTGCAATCCCCCAGGATATTGGAAGGAACCCGCAGGAGGATGAGCATAAAGAAACATGGATTTTTGAATCCATATTCAACTGGGAACTTCTTATTTTTGTTAAAACTAGTGTGAAATTATCAGGAATATTTAAAGATAAATGCATCTTCAAAATTATATAATAAAAATAAGTCCTTGATATTTAGTTTTATACTGTTTTCTACTTACAAACCACATACTTATCATCCAGAATAGCAATAATACTGCAAATGTGGTCTCTCAATATTATTACTGGTCTTTCTACCAATTAAAGTTAGGTTTAAAACACAATGGCATAAAATATTATAAGTTAATACATTGCGTGATGTAGTTTTAGAAATTTAGGAAGTAATATTGGTGACTAGTGACAATATAAGGAAGATTAAACATTTCTTAATCAAAATAAATGTTTATTCTGGTCTGGAGACCATTTCTTATTTGATCATCCTTGGAAAATATAAAATGTCAGAGTCATTATTTTTTATTAACTGGATCTGGCATGAGCATAAATAGTAAATTGAACTATCTTTTTTTGGTGGTGGGCATTAAGAGAAAATTGGGCTGAAAAAAATTCAGACTTAAAATATATCCCATGTAGGTACTTGTAGATGGGTAAAATAAATTTTCAATAGAACTTCTATTTTATAAATGAATATATCATGTAATTTTGGTAAAATACAAATAACCTGTCTTGTCATACAAGGGGTAGTTTGTATGTCTGGCTCATCACAATTTTAATTGTAAATCTCAGGAAATGTAGAATATGACAATTAAGTTAGGAAGTGCTCAATGGAGTGCAGAGTAGTAAATTTTATTAAATTTCTTCATAAAATAACATTGACAAATAATCTAATACAGAGCTGTTTGTGCATTACTAGATATTGCTCAAGGAACAAACGAGCAGCTCCAAATTCACCCAGAAGATGAGTTCTACTAGGTTGTTCTCAGTAATTTACAAATTGTTCTAAGATAGAATTTTAAAACTTATTTGGTTCTCTCTCCAAGCATGCACACTTTAAAATAAACAACATACCTAACAGTAAAAAACTACTATTTTAGTACATTGTAGGAAATCAAATGTAAATCTGTCTTTAGAGACCATTAGCTTAGTAGTTTAATATGAATTAGAAAAGATATTTAAATGAAAGAAACTGAGAATGACTTGATGTAAGACACAAGCTGGAAGGCTTGGGGGGAAAGAAATAAATTTCTTGGGATTTATCTTATTTTTCTTTAGCTGCCATGATTTTTGATGCTGTCAAAAAGCCCCAAACTATCTGTTTTATATGACTTTATATGCTCGATGATAATGATGGGACATGTAGTTTTATTCTTGCAATAGTCAACAAAGTTCCAGGTGAGCAGTGTCCAACTGCATCCTCACTAATATGAAGTATACTATGTTCCATTCAATAATTCAGTCAATAATGAGTGTTCTATGCCATGCATTTCTACACTTACATCATTTACCACTGTACAAAAAGTGAACTAGATGAAAAGAGGTTTTGAGCACTCTGTTCAAAATCATCTCATATTAAATATCCATAAAGTAGAAAAAAATCATTTTTAGATGATACTCATGCTATTGATGCAGTCATAATAATGCATTGATATTTTACAGGACTCACCTATGTAAAACTCTGGGGTATGGATCACAGCTTTTAGAATGCTGTTGTGCTTACCTGTTACACAAATCTAGAAGCGGGAAAGAGTAAGTGCAATCCAGAATGCTACTGCACATCCACCATTCACATCAGACTCATTTTTTTCTTATCATTTAAATGAGCACAGACATGATGATATGCGTTCTCACAGGAAGTATATAAGCTATGACTCAAAAATATGGATCACAACCCAATGGCCCCGACTAAACATACACTGAAATCTTTTCATTTTTCTTGAATTCACCTTAAAAGGATAAATGTTTAAAAGTCAGGAGAATTAAAAGTAACATTGCCCCTTCAGGATTTCTGCAGTAGTTCCTGACTCCAGTAGTCACTTGGGGCACTCAATTACTAGAATCACTGTCGTTTATGTTTCAGTGTGCTATTTATCGTCTCAAATCGATGATAAGAGTTATCATGGACTAAATGTTTGATTCTTTCCAAAATTCATGTTTTGAAGCTAACCCCCAGTGTGATGATATTTAGAGCTGGGGCTCAAGGGCAGCAGAACATTATACCGCACATACGCCATGTTGGTATATTGATGATTTCCATCTGTAGGCACTTGGAAAACGGCAAGCACAAGGAGAGGCTTTTCCTGAACTCCCCATAACTGCCTAAAGACAGATCATCCAGAAGGAATTGTGCTGTGTGCTTGAGCTCAGTTGCTTCAGCCTTTTTGACTCTTTGTGACCCTATAGACCATAGCCCACCAGGTTCCTTTGTCCAGTGGGATTCTGCAGGCAAGAATAGTCTTGTGGGTTGCCATTTCCTCCTCCAGGGGATCTTCTCAACCCAAGGATCGAACCCACATCTCTTATGTCTCGTGCACTGGCAGGCAGATTCTTTACCTCTATTCCACCTGGCAAGTCCCATCTCTCCCCAGGCCATCAACCAGAAGGCTGAATGTCAACACCACATGCTGACAAATTTTGCAACAAACTATCACACCTCCATCCATTCTTGTAAGGGCCTAGTCATCTTTCCTAATAACCATTCACACTTGCCTAAGAGGGCTATACCTCCACTTCCCCATTGTAGTTCAATCACTATGTTGTGTCTGACTCTATGTGACCCCGTGGACTGCAGCATGCCAGGCTTCCCTATTCTCCACTACCTCCTGGAGTTTGCTCAAACTCCGTCCAATTAATTCTGAATCCTAGGCCACCTTGGGGAGTGACTCATTTTTCTCCCATGTATACATGGGGCATACATGTTAATAAACTTCTGTTTTTCTCTTGTTAACCTGTGTTTTCTCACAAAGGCCTCATCTAACAACTCAGAAGGATAGGGGAAAAATGGTTTCTCTCCCTTTGGTAGATGGGAGCTGGGCCTTTGGTAGGTGATGAGGTTTAGAGGAGGTAACAAGTGTGGGGCTCATTGCACTAATAGAAGAGATGTCAGGAGACTTCATTCCTCTCTCTCCACCCTCTGAGGGCACCATGAGAAGCTGGCTGCCTATAGGCAGGAAGAGGGCCTTCATCTGGGAACAGAATTGGCCAGCCCCTGACCTGGGACTTCTTGGCTTCCAGAAAGAACTGTGAGGAGTTCCTGTGTTTCTTGTTTTGGCAGCCGCAGACTGACTTAGACAAACATGATGTTTACTAATAAGCTTAATTATGGGTTTTGTGCTTCCCTTTCCCCTGGGTCAGTGGTCCACCCTGTGAAGCAGACTTGTTGTTACCACAGTCTCCCCATGACAGACCCGCCTACTAGCGGCAGGGCGTTTCCCCAGAGTGCCTCATGTTGTTTAAAACTTTCAACGAGGATACAAGGAGCAATCATTTTAGAAGAAATCTCAGTCACCCAGACAAAATCGACTTTAACTAATCCCTCTGAATATATTAAATAATATTTCCTGTTGTTGTGTCATGCATTACAATCATGGAATGATGACTTGAAGAAGAGATGGAGGAGAATGACTAGGGAAGGATGGCAGGGACATCAGAATTGGTCCTGTATGTTTTCAGTTCCTTATAAGGTTAGTTTAAATTTTTCATTTAAGTTCACTGTTTAAAATTTGGATACCGTTACCCCTGAAAGTTGGGGCTTCCCAGCTGGCGATAGTGGTAAAGAACCTGCCTGCAATGCAGGAGACACAGGTTAGATCCCTGGGTCAGGAAGAGCCCTTGGAGGGGAGGACATGGCAACCCACTCCAGTATTCTTGCCTGGAGAATCCCACGGACAGAGGAGCCATAGTCCAGGGGGTCACAAAGAGTCAGACATGACTGAAGCGACTTAACACACATGCACCCATGAAAGTACTGATAAGAGTCTGAGACAGAAGGTAAAAACCTATTCAGGTTAGGCTGTGGCCTCCCTTGGCAGTGATGAAATCAGATTTGGTGGGAGCAAGGGCTCTGAAATGAATTCTTTCAGGATTCCAGGGAAGGGGTGCAGAGAGGCGGGAGGGTTGTGCTCTGACTGGGTTGCGGGTAGGATGTCTGTTACAAGGTAGACATGGTGAATCTAAAGAAACCACATCTAAGAGCAGATCATTGTTGTCAAGTACAGGATTTATTAACTGGAGATTAGTCTCTGTTTACTGGCAAACTAGCATTTTTGCAGTGTGAAAAAACAAAGAACTTTGGAGGCAGATAGGTTTGGGTTTGAAATCTAAAATTGTCTTTTACTAACTTTCTGGTCACTAGCAAGCAAGTCCTTGAAACTAATAAAGTTTCAGCTGCTTATCACCCAATGTGGGTAAATACCACATTTGCCAAATCATTGCTATAGATGGATTATGTTTGTAAAGCACCTGATATCTGTCTGGTATCTATTAGGAAATCTTTACTGTATTATATTATATATTATGTATTTATATGCATGTTTCTGACATGGTGCTAGTGGTAAAGAACCTGCCAATGCAGGAGATATGGATTCGATCCCAGAGTTGGGCAGATTCCCTGGAGGAGGAGAGCATGGCAACTCACTCCAGTATTCTTGCCTGAAGAATCCCATGGACAGAGGAGCCTGGCAGGCTACAGTCCAGATTGTCTCAAAGAGTCAGACACAACTGAAGTGACTTAGCATACATGTGTATTTATATTACTATATTTATATTACTGCTCTCAAACAATTTTTTGAAAAAATTGCACATATCTTATGTGCATTGAATAAAATTTAGTTTAATAGTTTCTCTATATAGATAGTAGTTTTAGCACTAAAAAAATAAATTTATTAAAAAAGCTCACTAGCCTCCCACTCATGTTCATGATGACCTGATGGCCCAGCAATGGACTCAGATCCTGCTACATGGGAAGAAGATGCAGGATGAGCCATGGAGGCCCCAGGCATCCCAGGGAAGCCCAGTCCACCCTGATAACTTGAGGAAAACAGAAGGCACACTGCTAAGTGACTATAGGAATGGAATTTTGGTGAATACCTCTGAGGGAAGACAGCATTGAATTCCATCTTAAATGGACAAGGCTGCCATATCATTGAAGTGATTCTCTGAACTTTCCTGGCCCAGAGTGCTGTGCTGACAGACAGAGAGCTTCCACAACCCAGAGGGAGAAAACCTGCAGGAGACTCATAAACATTTTACTTTCTTAATGAGGCCGCGTGGCTCAGAAGAAAACGTGGCATACCCTTGCATTTCTGCTTGATGACCAGTGGTAATCATGGACATGCCTACACCAGGCTGGGTGACTGTAAATTGTTACTGAAGCAACTTGGAGAAGTCTTTCCCCAGACTAATCTCAGGGAAGAGTGAGGACAGAGATAAATCTAATCATTCCCCACAGGAGCATTCCCTCTGGTGGTTATTTCCATTGATGTATTGCTTTTGATCAGCTGGCTAGAACAGGACAATCATCAGAAGCCATGTGGTCAACACCATGTGATCATATTACTGTCACATGGTTACAGGCTGTAACCCAGCCCCAGGCAACTATTTTAAAAATGAGAGTTCTATGGGCATAAATTGAATGTGTAGAAGCCTATATCAAAACAGAAAAAAAAAAAAAAAGCCACCAACTTTATGGTCAGTCAAAAGTGTGTGGTTTGAGCTCAGCTCTGTGCTCTGTGACGATCTGTAGAAGTTGGATGGGAGTGAGGTGGGATGGGGCTGAGGTGGGAGGAGGCTCAAGAGGGAGGGGATATATATATAGTTATGGCTGATTCACTTTTTTGTATGGCAGAAATTGATGCAACATTGTAAATCAATTATCCTCTGATTAAAAATAAATTTTTAAAAGAGCCCTATTTATAAAGGAAAGTGTTCTACATTGTTTTCCCCAACAGTCGAAGATAGCCTCTTTCTTTCTTTCCTTCAATTCCAGGCTGGCAGGATTCTTACCTAAACCTTATTCTAGTGGTAGTTTTTTTTTTTTTTTTTGCAGAGGCGTGTGGGATCTTAGTTTCCTGACCAGGAGTCGAACCTGCACCCCCCTCAGTGGGAGTGCAGAGTCTTAGCCACTGGACCTCCAGGGAAGTCCCTTTAGTGGTAGATTTAAAAATAATATTGTTCCAGTGGTAGCGGTGGCTGGGAGGCAACGGAGACCATCTAGGACAGAGACTATCAAGATAGGAACTAAGCAGAGATGGCAGGATGAGAGAGAACAGACACACCAGGAAGATGCTTAGCTTGTGAACGGCCAGACACTGGCATCCAGGAGCTTCAGTGGCATCACCTGTTGCATGGACATGAGCTTGGACTGACTATACCATAATCATGGATGTCAACACAGACTCCCTGATAACCAAAAGTCCTAATTTGTGTTGCTTGCTAATTTCAAAGGGCTTAACAGTCAGCTGACAAAATTCCTGATGTTTTTAATGTTGCTCATGTGGCCTAGAACAAGAGAGCTCTGGAACATCACTGACCTGAATTCATTGTCAAGCAAACCAGTTTTCAGTTCACTTAAATTTTGTTCCTTTTATCTTCCCTTCTTTGAACCTATTAACAATCTGGTTTTTGCCTTTTCTTGTAAGAATGACTCGAAAAGCCATTCATAGGATTTTATGGACATGGAGAAGAGTCACAGAGACACTGGACGTACACTGCACTGTACACTGGACATACACTGGATGGTGTACTGGACACAAACTGGAGTATATACTTCACTATGCACTGGACGTACACTGGACATACACTGTGCTGTACACTATACACTGGACTGTGTACTGATCATACAATGGAGTGTACAGTGCACTGTACACTAGACTGCATACTAGGTGTACACTGGTGTACACTGGACTGTACACTGTTCTATACACTGTACATTGACCTGTGTACTGGACAAACACTGAGATGTACACTGGACTGTGCTCTTGTACTGTACACTAGGTGTGAACTCAACTGTACACAAGATGTGCCCACATGTGTCCCAGATGTGCACTAGACCTGCATACCAGATTGTCCAGATTGCACTTGAACTGGACAGCAGATGTGCACTGGAGTGTATACTGGACTGTACACTAGGATGTACACTAAACTGTGCACAATGTACACTGGATGTACACTACTGTAGCCTGGGCTGTATATAATAGACATATACATTGGATGTGCATTGGACTATAAACTGGACTGTACACAAAGTAAATTGGACTGTACACTGGATCTCCAATAGACTGTACACAATGTACATTGGATGTACACTACTGTATACTGGACTGTATACAATGTACATGTGTTTCATATGTGCTCCAGATGTGTACTGGAGTACATGCTGTACTGTGCAAAAACTGAAACAAGCACCAGCAGTTTTTCTGTTTTTTTCCTTGAGGTCTAGGTAGACACAATTAGTCAATTTTCAATTTCAAGATGCCAAAAAATTTGAAGATCAACTTGATTACATTTTATAACAAGCAAAGTGTCACTGATTCTAAATTATATAATGTATAGCTCAAAGAGATGTGAATACCAGAACATCTACCTGTCTCCTGAGAAATCTGTATGTGAATCAAGAAGCAATAGGTAGAACCTTATATGGAACAACTGGCTCAAAATTGAGAAAAGAGTACAACAAGACTGTTTATTATCACCCTGTTTATTTAACTTATATGCAGAGCACATCATGGAAAATACCAAGCTGGATGATTTACAAGCTGGACTCAAGACTGGTGGGAGAATATCAACAACCTCAGATATGCAGATGATACCAATCTAATGGTAGAAAGCAAAGAAGAACCAGAGAGCCCCTTGATGAAGGTGAAAGAGGAGTGTAAAAAAAACGGCTTAAAACTCAATATTAAAAAAAAAAAAAAAAAGAAGATCATGTGTTCTGGCCCCGTCACTTCATGGCAAATAGAAGGGGAAAATGTGGTAGCAGTGACAGATTTCCTCTTTGTGGGCTCTAAAATCATTGCAGACGGTGACTACAGCCATGAAATTAAAAGACACTTGCTCCTTGGAAGAAAAGCCTAAACAGCATAAACTTGGCATATAAAAACTCAAAGAAATCACTGTGCCAACAAAGGTCCATATACTCAAATTCATGGTCTTTCCAGTAGTCATGTACAGATGTTGAGAGTTGGACCATAAGGAAGGAAGAGCACTAAAGAATTGATGCCTTGGACAGCAAGGAGATCAAACCAGTCAATCCTAAAGGAAATCAACTCTGAATATTCATTGGAAGGACTGATGCTGAAACTGGAGCTACAATACTTTGGCCACCTGATGTGAAGAGCTGACTCATTGGAAAAGACATGCATGCTGGGAAAGATTGAAGGCAGAAAGAGAAGAGGGTGACTGAGAAGGAGATGATTGGGTGGCATCACTAATTCAATGGACATNTGAAACTGGAGCTACAATACTTTGGCCACCTGATGTGAAGAGCTGACTCATTGGAAAAGACATGCATGCTGGGAAAGATTGAAGGCAGAAAGAGAAGAGGGTGACTGAGAAGGAGATGATTGGGTGGCATCACTAATTCAATGGACATGAACTTGGGCAAACTCCAGAAGATGGTGAAGGACAGGGAGGCGTGGCATGCTGCAGTCTCAGTTCAGTCGCTCAGTCGTGTCCGACTCTTTGTGACCCCATGAATCGCAGCACGCCAGGCCTCCCCGTCCACCACCAACTCCCGGAGTTCACTCAGACTCACGTCCATCGAGTCCGTGATGCCATCCAGCCATCTCATCCTCTGTTGTCCCCTTCTCCTCCTGCCCCCAATCCCTGCAGCATCAGCGTCTTTTCCAATGAATCAACTCTTCGCATGAGGTGGCCAAAGTACTGGAGTTTCACCTTCAGCATCATTCCTTCCAAAGAAATCCCAGGGCTGATCTCCTTCAGAATGGACTGGTTGGATTCCCTTGCAGTCCAAGGGACTCTCAAGAGTCTTCTCCAACACCACAGTTCAAAAGCATCAGTTCTTCGGTGCTCAGCCTTCTTCACAGTCCAACTCTCACATCCATACATGACTACTGGAAAAACAAAAGCCTTGACTAGACGGACATTAGACGGCAAAGTAATGTCTCTGCTTTTGAATATGCTATCTAGGTTGGTCATAACTTTTCTTCCAAGGAGTAAGCGTCTTTTAATTTCATGGCTGCAGTCACCATCTGCAGTGACTTTGGAGCCCCACAGCACTTTCACAGCATCATCTTTCAGGATTTGAAACAGCTCAACTGGAATTCCATCACCTCCACTAGCTTTGTTCGTAGTGATGCTTTCTAAGGCCCACTTGACTTCACATTCCAAGATGTCTGGCTCTAGACTAGTGATCACATCATCATGATTATCTGGGTCGTGAAGATCTTTTTTGTACAGTTCTTCCATTTATTCTTGCCACCTCTTCTTAATATCTTCCGCTTCTGTTAGGTCCGTACCATTTCTGTCCTTTATCGAGCCCATCCTTGCATGAAATGTTCCCTTGGTATCTCTAATTTTCTTGAAGAGATCTCTAGTCTTTCCCATTCTGTTATTTTCCTCTATTTCTTTGCATTGATCGCTGAAGAAGGCTTTCTTATCTCTTCTTGCTATTTCTCTTCTTGCTATTTTCTCTTCTTGCTTCTCCTCCCTATTTCAGGAAAGCTTAAGCCTATATAATTTTCAATAATAAAACAAAAAGGTACAGGTCCACTGCTTCATACAGATCATAAAGTCTTTGCTATTTGCCAATGATGCAAAATATTCCATTTATCTTATTCATCTTTCTGGTAGACCTACAAATTTTTCTCTCTCTCTGCTTATTTAAGAGGCTCTTATATCTCTGATTTCTGTTACATAAGACACTACAGGTAGTGACTAAAGATTACTAAATATCTTGAAAATGTAATGAACTGAACTGTGCTTAGGGCTTCATTTCGCCTGCACAACAGTCCAGTGAGATAGGTTTCATTATCCCTATTTGTACAGTGGTAGAGCAGAGGAGGCAATGAGTTCAGTTCAGTCACTCAGTCGTATCCGACTCTTTGCGACCCCATGAATTGCAGCACACCAGGCCTCCCTGTCCATCACCATCTCCCGGAGTTCACTCAAACTCACCTCCATCGAGTTGGTGATGCCATCCAGCCATCTCACCCTCTGTTGTCCCCTTCTCCTCCTGCCCCCAATCCCTCCCAGCATCAGAGTCTTTTCCAATGAGTCAACTCTTCGCATGAGGTAGCCAAAGTACTGGAGTTTCAGCTTTAGGATCATTCCTTCCAAAAAACATCCAGCACAGATCTCCTTCAGAATGGACTGGTTGGATCTCCTTACAGTCCAAGGGACTCTCAAGAGTCTTCTCCAACACCACAGTTCAAAAGCATCAATTCTTCAGCGCTCAGCTTTCTTCACAGTCCAACTCTCACATCCATACATGACCACTGGAAAAACCATAGCCTTGACTAGATGGACCCTTGTTGGCAAAGTAATGTCTCTGCTTTTCAATATGCCATCTAGGTTGGTGATAACTTTTCTTCCAAGAAGTAAGCATCTTTTAATTTCATGGCTGCAGTCACCATCTGCAGTGATTTGGGAGCCCCAAAAAATAAAATCTGACACTGTTTCCACTGTTTCCCCATCTATTTCCCATGAAGTGATGGGACCAGATGCCATGATCTTCATTTTCTGAATGTTGAGCTTTAAGCCAACTTTTTCACTCTCCTCTTTCACTTTCATCAAGAGGCTTTTTAGTTCCTCTTCACTTTCTGCCATAAGGGTGGTGTCATCTGCATGTCTGAGGTTATTGATATTTCTCCCGGCAATCTTGATTCCAGCTTGTGTTTCTTCCAG
>SJYT01026057.1:542356-564270 GCA_006410635.1 Cephalophus harveyi
CCATCTCTCTCAGAATTTTCCACAGTTTATTGTGATCTACACAGTCAAAGGCTTTGGCATAGTCAATAAAGCAGAAATATATGTTTTTCTGGAACTCTCTTGCTTTTTCCATGATCCAGCGGATGCTGGCAATTTGATCTCTGGTTCCTCTGCCTTTTCTAAAACCAGCTTGAACATCAGGAAGTTCATGGTTCATGTATTGCTGAAGCCTGGCTTGGAGAATTTTGAGCATAATTTACTAGCATGTGAGATGAGTGCAATTGTGCAGTAGTTTGAGCATTCTTTGGCATTGTCTTTCTTTGGGATTGGAATGAAAACTGACCTTTTACAGTACTACATATAATCTAATATGCAACTTCATTTCCTTGGTTCATTTTTCTGAAGGAAAATTTAAGGTAAGGACCAAGGAGTCCCATTGATTGATGTTCAACTTGGATGGGACAGGCTTTACCAAGAAAAAAAATTTGCACAGAGAAAAACACATGGAATACGGATGCTGAGAACTCCTTCTCCCAAAAGTAAAGTGGGAAGAAATGAACTATGGATGTCATCTAGTTTATTCTTTGCAAATTTGACAATCACATAATTTAGTCCTCCATTACTGGGGTGGAATAAATAAAACTGACTAAAAGTTTCACAAGAGTGGAGCTCCCTCCACTTGGAAGGAAACATTAAAAAAATGGAGAAGTTTTTCTCTGAACTTTGGCACATTTAAGTTGTCTTGGAATATTATTGAAAGAAATCAATTTGATAAGTTTGCTCAAAATAAGGATACCTGAAGATGCTTTTTTGGGATTTCCCCACTGGTCTAGCAGTAAAGAATCCACCTCCAATGCAGGAAACAGGGATTCAATCTCTGGGTTGGGAAGATTCCCCTGGAGGAGGGCATGGCAACCCATTCCAGTATTCTTGTCTGGAGAATCCCATGGAGAAAGAAGCCTGGTGGGCCACAGTCCATAGGATTGCAAAAAGTCAGACACAACTGAAGCGACTTAGTACAGATGCACAAAAATGTTCTGGATCAAGGCCAGATGGCAAAGACCTTGTGTATCATTCTGGGTGGACTGGGAGTGCTCAAAGAAACACTGCTGCTGCTGCTAAGTCGCTTCAGTTGTGTCCAACTCTGTGAGACCCCATAGACGGCAGCCCACTAGGCTCCGCCATCCCTGGGATTCTCCAGGCAAGAACACTGGAGTGGGTTGCCATTTCCTTCTCCAATGCATGAAAGTGAAAAGTCAAAGTGAAGTCGTTCAGTCATGTCCGACTCTTAGCGACCCCATGAACTGCGGCCCACTGGCCTCCTCCATCCATGGGATTTTCCAGGCAAGAGTACTGGAGTGGGTTGCCATTGCCTTCTCCGCAAAGAAACACTACTGATTAGGATTCTAGATTATGTCTTGGTTGAGGACTGTGAGGGGAGGAGAGAGGGCTGTGGTAATGTATAACAATAAAATCTGCACTGGCCAAAGGAATGGGAATGGTGTGTGGTTTTCTGTGTTTGTCAGTCCTGGCACGGATCATAAAATATCCTCCCCTGCCTGAGCCTGGTACCCTTTTACTAACTTTTAAATTATGATCACTTTCAATCATTTATTTTATGAGTGTTACTTTCAAATGTGAACCTATAAAGTAACTCTGTGTCAGTCCCAAAGAGAGCATTTTGGTTTATAGATAGAGTATCTATGCCTTTTCACCTTTAATAGTGCAGCACTGGCCCTTTGTATACACACTTACAAGTTGCCAACCTTTTTGTATACAATTCAACAGAGAGACAGGAAGCTGAGTGAGCCCAGGAAAGCTAACAGAACTAAAAAGGTCTGAATTGGTTCTCCCTTTTCCATAAGCTGGATAAATGCTATGGCTTTGTGCCTTTCCCTCCAGCCAGGATTATTCTGTTGGAAGGATTTTATTTGTAAATCTCTACTAGGAGCTCTTAGCTGAAACACTGGTCTGTCTGGTCTTGATGGCCTGGTCAGATAGCCCAAGTCCCCACCACACAAGGAGGTAAGTCACAAGGATGTGAACATTTCTGTGGCATCCAGCAATCTTTGTTCTGCACTCTAGGCTGAGTCTAGGCTGAGATTCTTTGTACAACCTGATAAGGGGGAAACAGCCAGTGGTTTAACCCCTGTGAACAGTTTGTTGTTTATCCAGTATGTAAATGTTTTTGGTTCAAATTCCACAGCTTCCCCTACTTCAACACACATGGGAGTCAAACGAGGACTTGATTTATAACAAACCTTGATTCTGATCCTGTAGGTCTTCACTGGTGTCTGAGATCTCTGCATGACTAACAGTCTCTAGTTCTTGGGCCTATCTTGGAAAAGCAAGGTTAGACAACAGGAGAGAATTGGTTTTTTTGAAAGAGCATCTTCCATTCACAAAATTCTCTACAATCATTCAACTTGAGACACTGCAGACTTTCTCTTGGATGGTAGGTGCTAAATAAACTAAAATCTGTCTGAAGCAAAAGATACATTGGTGTCTGGGAGACATTTGAATAGGAGGCAAATAGGTACAGATGGGAGAAGTGTTATTCATTGAGGAAATACAGGGTTCTTAGCTGGACAGCTCAGGAGAGGGTAAATGAATGGTCCCCATCAAGACATATGGAAGAAATGGAATCCACTCCAGTATTCTTGCCTGGAAAGTCCCATGGATGGAGGAGTTTGCTGGGCTACTGTCCATGGAGTCACAGAAGACTCAGGCACAACTTAGTGACTGAGCATATCAAGAGATAAATGTCAGGAAGCATGGAAACTCCTTACCATTTCTTGTCTATTATTTAATCCACCACAGCTAGTTACTTGCTAAGAAGGATCAGTATTTATTTAAGAAATTTGTAGACACATCTTTCTTTATCAGTGAAACTTAAAAAGAGTTTGTTTCATGAGTATGTATGTCTTTGGCTCTACCAAGAAAATAGTTTTGTTTATTTATTTATTGATGGGAAAGGGAGTGCATGTGCATCCAGGATCCTCTATCCAAGAGATTCTCCAGGTGAGAATGCTGAAGTGGGTTCCTATGACACACTCCAGGATATCTTCCTGACCCAGGGATCAAACCCGCATCTCTTATATCTCCTGCATTGGCAGGCAGGTTCTTAATCACTAGCACCCACCTGGGAAGCCCTGGGAAGGGAGAGGAGATGCTATATTTGTGTGTTGCTGATACAACCAGTTGGAAAATGAACAAATAAAATAACACAAACAAGTTGATTGTCTCTATGAGAGAAAACCTAATCTGACTGCTTTTTATTTACTTACTTTTGGTAAAAACTAATTTTGGCTTTCAATGCTAATGTTAAGCTTTGGTCTCTTCCTCCCAACCCCAACACATGCAATTATAATGGCACAGTTTTTGCTACTTCTTTTCTTCTATCAGCTATTATAAAATTTGGGAAAAGCATGAAAGCAGTTTCAAAGAAGAAATGACTCCACTCACTAAGCACTCACTTCAATTTCTTCCTCTTCATTACCAGCTTAACATTATTGTTAGCATCTTAGATGATTATTAATGTCTCTGTTTTGACTTCCCTGCATTGTACTATCAGAAAAGTTCTAAGGCATATTCCTGTAGACTTCAGGTGTGTTCTATGAATTAAATAATTTCCCTATTCTTTTACAGCATCATTACAGAGAAACCTGCAATTATTTCTACTTATTAATGTTAATGTTACAGATCTTCTGTTTCCCAAACTCCATCTTGTTGTCAAGTATTAATAATTAATGATCTATAAACTAATGCTTTTGAACTGTGGTATTGGAGAAGACTCTTGAGAGTCCCTTGGATTGCAAGGAGATCCAGCCAGTCCATCCTAAAGGAGATCAGTCCTGGGCGTTCATTGGAAGAACTGATGTTGAGGCTGAAACTCCAATACTTTGGCCACCAGGTGAGAAGAGCTGACTCATTTGAAAAGACCCTGATACTGGGAAAGACTGAGGGCAGGAGGAGAAGGGGACAACAGAGGATGAGATGGTTGGATGGCATCACCTACTCGATGGACATGGGTTTGGGTGGACTCCGGGAGTTGGTGATGGACAGGGAGGCCTGGCGTGCTGTGGTTTATGGGGTCGCAAAGAGTCAGACATGACTGAGCGACTGAACTGAACTGAAACCAATACTTAGTGTGGAGTGTGTCACTGTGGACTAACAAAATACCGCATAAAAGTCTTTGGTCATTTGAGTTGCCGTTGTTGCAGTAATTTGTTTTCAAAGTTTCCATTTTCATATTCTAGGTTAGCCTGAAGGGAGGCTGGAGGTTTCAAAATATGTCCGCACATAGCTCGAAAATCCTGCCTTAAACAGATGGAGCCTGATCTTTCCCCTTCACCCCCATGGGTTCAGCTTTAGTGATTCATTTGTAATGAACAGAATATTCTAGAAGCAATGGAGTGTGCCCCTGGGACTAGATTATAAGAAGCATTGTGGTCTCCTTGCTGTCTTTTGGTCATTCGCTCTAGGGGAAAGCAGCTGCCATGTTGTAAAGACACTCAAGCAGCCCTATTGAAAGATTCATATGGTGAGGAACTAAGACCACCTTTCAAGAGCAATGAGGAACGTAGGCGTCCTGCCAACAACTTTGTGAGCCATTTTGTAAGTGGATCCTCCAGCCCCAGATGTGCCTTCAGATGACTGTAACCTTGGCCAACATCTTGATTGCAGCCTCATGAGGGACGTCAAGTGAAAATCATCCAGCTCCTGACTTCTTGACCCATAGATACTCTGTGGAATAATATATATGTACTGTTTAAGCCACTAAATTTTGGAGTGATTTGTTATGCAAGAGTAGACCACTAACACAGGAAATATATCTGTTTTATCAAAGGCATATCCACTGAGGATTGACAGTACCCCCAAATATTTAAGGAAACTGGGCATGTCAAGGATGAATATGCAAGACTAAAGAAAGCAAAGGAATGGAACGAGAATTGTTGAAGATAAGACTTCAGTAAAAAGTCCATTTCCCTTAATAATCATAAGCCGTTATCTATGATACAATTTCTTGCATCACCCAGGACTGGATGTGTGATGAAAACGGTAAGAAGTTAGGAGGCTGAGTTTAGGGGAGAAAGTGTGAGGAGAGCTCTGGACACTTGTCATGTGAATTACAGCACTTTTATAATGTGTTGACTTCATGGAATATGAATGAGGCTGCACTTTCACTCCCCATCTTTTCCTCATTTATACTATCAAGTCCAGTGTGGTTTGAGTGTGTGGTTCTATTCAATTTACATTAGTTCACAAAGCAATAAACAGGGACAAGCCTGCTGTGAGGACAAAGCTTTCATACTAAGCACTTTTTTTTCTCTCCAGTGTCAGAAATGTCTCACTGTACAAGTTGATCCTGCTGAGTTCAAGTTTAAGAACATTTGTATTAGCAAGTCCTTCTGTGCGTTCCATCTCCTTTCACTAGAAGGGGCTTGGTGCCCTGCATGTGCAGTTCTTCCGAGGGGAGGCTAGAGCTCTGGCAACAACCCCAAAATACTAATCACCTTCTGTTTGGTTCTGTCAGAGCCAACCGATTTTTCTTTCTTGTTATTTTCTCTTTCTCACATTTGGAATGACACAACTTGGACCAGTTTTCACAGTGCTGAGCCTCATGGACATATTATATAGGTGGAGACATAGAGCTCTGGGTTTCGTTGTTTAACATGTTTTCATATAGAGTAATAGAATGTTAGTTCCGAGAATGTCCAAGAAATCACTTGGCCCACAGAGCCTTAAGGCTCCTTAGGAGTGCTCTGAAGTCACTCTGATTTTATCTTTTTCCATTTACTTGTGTTCTGGCAACATTTATTTAAACATGTAGTTGTAAGCCTCTGATCCAGTCTATTGTCCTTGCATTTAAGATGCTTAAACTGAGGTTCAGAGAGATAGATGGATTTGTGGAAAATCATATAGTTTGATTGGTTGATTAGAAATGAGTCTCCAATCCCATGCCATCTTCTAAACATCAGAGTAAATGTTGCACACAGGGATCTTTAGGTAGAGCTGATTCTGAATGTGAACTAGAAGGATGTGGCCTATTTTAAACATCCTTCATCTCTCCCTTCTCCCCAGCCACTCACTTACTTCATCGTTGGAAAGATACTTTTATCTTGGCTAGATTTTTCATTACTAGTGCCCTCTAGCATTTTACGTATCTAGTCAAATGAATACTTTTCTTTAACAACTATTGCACTTTAGATAGAAAGTCACAGATCGATTTTATAATCTATAAGTGAAAGTCATGGATAGATTCTCAAAGTTACAGATTAGATTTTATATTCTATAATTGAAAAAGGCCACTAAAATAATTTTGAATTATTAAAAATGTAATTTCTCCCCTGCCAAAGTCCTGTTTTACCTAAGCTGCACATGGACAGTGTAAGAGGAACACAGTAGGTGGCTCCCTTGAGCAGGAGTGAAACAACTTCAGTCCACTGTGCTTCGGTAGCTCCTGAGTTCGAGATGATACCTGTGGTTTTTGCATGGGGACCTTTGGCTGTCCCTAGAGGCTGAGTAACCAAAGGGAATAGTGTAAGGCATTCCATCCCCTCCAGTCCTGTCTAGCAGTGATTCAGAACTCAGTGACTATGGAAAGCCCTCGTATGTAGAACTTCAGTTTGAAACCTTCCATAAAGTTTTAAAGGAATCAATTCAATTATATAGCAGGCAGTTATTAAAGTTGCTCCTAATTTTTCTACGTGAAGAAGCATGTTCAACTTTGGTTGTATCTTGGATCCAGGTTATGTTTACGGGCTAGCCAGATAAAAAGAGGTGGTGTTTTCTCAACTTGTTAGCCCCTCAAGTTCTCCAGTGTCCTCCCTCTCAATCCATTTTTTAAAATTTTTAGCTTTGCCTTGGAGTATGAGAAGGCAATGGCACTCCACTCCAGTACTCTTGCTTGGAAAATCCCATGGACGGAGGAGCCTGGAAGGCTGAAGTCCATGGGGTCGCTGAGGGTTGGACACGACAGAGCAACTTCACTTTTGCTTTTCACTTTCACGCATTGGAGAAGGAAATGGCAACCCACTCCAATGTTCTTGCCTGGAGAATCCCAGGGACTGGGGAGCCTGGTGGGCCGTCGTCTACGGGGTCACACAGA
Organism: Cephalophus harveyi; assembly: GCA_006410635.1. Lineage (NCBI taxonomy): Eukaryota > Metazoa > Chordata > Mammalia > Artiodactyla > Bovidae > Cephalophus > Cephalophus harveyi. Next base: position 549,447 of record SJYT01026057.1, read on the forward strand.
GTCGGACACGACTGAAGCGACTTAGCAGCAGCAGCAGCATAGTTGATTAACAATGTTGTGTTAGTTTCAGGTGTACAGCAAAGTGATTCAGTTATACATATACACTTATCTACTCTTTTTCAAATTCTTTTTCCATTCATGTAATATGGAGCAGAGTCTTCCATGTTATGTAATATGGAGCAGAGTCCTCAGCTGGTCCTTGTGGCTTATCCATTTAAAATATAGCAGTGTGTACAAGTCAGTCCCAGACTCCCTGACTATCTCTCCTCCCATCCTTCCCCTCCGGCAGCAATAAATTCAGTCTCTAAGTCTGTAAGTCTGTTTTTGCTTTGTAAATAATTTTAATTTTTTAAATAAGATTCCACGTATAAGAAATATCATTTATATTTGTCTTTCTCTGTCTGACTTCTCTCAGTATGACCAATCTATTTTGATATTTGTAAACAACTGAAAGAGCGTCCCAGGTGGCTCAGTCCTAAAGACTCTGCCTACTAAGCAGGAGATATGGGTTCAATCCCTGCGTCAGGAAGATTCCTGGAGAAGGAAATGGCAACCCACTCCAGTATTCTTACCTGAAAAATCTCATGAACAGAGAAGCCTGCTGGCTGTATTCCATGGGATCATAAAAAGTCGGACATGACTTAGCGACTAAACAACAACAGAAAACGTACTTTCTGTGAACTCAAGTTGGCAAAAAAAGTCATCAGTGAAAGTACTTTCACCTGATAAAAATGAAATGATGGATATATTTTAGTCTTTCTTAGTCTGTGAAAAGACTCAATCATGAAACTCTTGATCTACTTATCATCAGTACAGAAAACTGAGTGAAAATTGAATTACATTCTGATTGAATACCTCCTAAAGTTCTTGGAATGATCTGTAGTCTTGCTAACTTGATCAGTGGCTAGTTATGGCCCAGTAATCATGTATTTTTATATGAATTTTCATGTGAATAAAATAATAAATTAATTTTTTTCAAGTGTCATTGTATTTATTTAGGAATTTGATTACGAGGTACTCCAAATAAATTAATACAGATGGTTTAATAAAAACAAAAAAGGGAGAACTATCAGGTCTTACAAAATACTGTGCAACTAACAAAATACCTATAGTTGTTACTATATATTGAATGCATGTCATGTATTAACTTCCGATCCCTCATAGCTTAGTTGGTAAAGAATCCGCCTGCAATGTAGGAGACCCCAGTTCAATTCCTGGGTTGGGAAGATTCCCTGGAGAAGGGCTAGGCTACCCACTCCAGTATTCTGGCCTGGAGAATTCCATGGATTTTTTAGTCCATGGGGTTACGAAGAGTCGGACACGACTGAGCAATTTTCACATTCACATTCATCCTAAATACATTATTTAATTTTCCCAGTAGCCTGTGAGATAGGTATCATTGAGCACCATTTTACATATGAGAAAACCTGCAGATGTGAATCTCCTGATGTCACTATTTAAGGAGTTATAAGAGGCAGAAACACAAGTTGTCTCCAAATCTGTAACCATTCTCCAGTATCACTTTTCCATTAGAGTATTGGGTGTTAGTAATCAAACTTTACTAGCTTATTTTTTAATCACATTCAAGTGAAAAAAAAATTATGGTCTATCATTCATAAAACATGTAACATGGGCTTTCCCTTTCTAGTAAAAGGAAGGATTTTTGGTAGGATGGAAAGATACCTGACTCACTCATTCTACTTCCCATTGAACCAGCTATGATAATTCAGATGTCAAGTTCAACACTCAGAAACTAAGGCCAAATATTTGCTAATCTCTGGAAAGAATAGCCTGTTAAGAAATACTCAGTGACAGGGGGCTTCCCTGGTGATCCAGTGTTTAAGACTCCGTGCTTCTACTGCAGGGGGTATGGGTTTGATCTCTGATAGGGAACTAAGATCCTGCATACCTCCCAGTGTGGCCAAAACTTGTTTTTAAAAAAGAAATATTCAGTGACAGAATAAATCCTCAGCTTCTAATATTCAAAGATGAACAAACAGAAAGATAAAATGAAATTAATGAGAAACAGTCTAATAGTTCAAAAGTCTATACTACATGAGAAAAATGCTGTGTGAGAAAAAAAGGTAGAAAAAAAGAAGAAAAATAAGCTAGATGTTTTCTTTATAGTCTCGATAAATATGAGAAAGCATGGGCTTGTGAAACAGGGTTGAGAAATGAGATAAAAGTGTTCTTATGGAGTGCCAGCAGACATGAAAAAAGATCCGACAGAAGTGAGAAGAGAATTCTGGGAACTTAAAAATGCAATAGCAGAAGTAAAATATGCTTTGAAGATAAATAGAATTGATACTGCAGAAATTCAAGTCTATGTAGAAGATGAACTATATCTCTTTATGAATGCTGAAGTAATATTTTTTTTTTAAATGAGGGAGAGGAAGTTGATATGGAGAACAGAAGCTAATTTTACATACACAACTTTCAGAAGAGACCAAAACAAAGGAAGGAATAAAAGAATATACAAAGTAAAACACTTTCCTGAGCTAAAATCGTCACCATCATCCACATCTTCAACCTCAACCTCATCATCATCACTACCTACCAGCATCATCATTACAATCATGTGAGTTGTGATCCAAGGAACTTAACATTTTTCAGGGTGAATTATTCATAAAGTATTACATTGTTGCCACATTTATTTTAGAGAATTAAAAAATGTAGTTCAACAAGAGAACATTAGATTATTCTTCATAGTACCTTATTAAAAATTTCATGACAGTTTCAAAAATGTAGAATGTTAATGAAAAATTTTAATCCAAGAATTCTGCAGTAGACAAGAGATGGTTTTCTAACATGTTGTTCATGCTTAAAGGCAAAAAAGATAGGCGTTTTTAATTATGGAAAGATTGAAAAGAAAAAGAGCACTTTTGTAACTTCTAGAAACTGTGCCTGAAGACATATGACAGCTGCCCAAAAGATGAATCAGTTTTATCTGAGAATGTGCACATTTAATCATTAAAGAACTATAGAGTTCAAAATAGAGCACAAAATGTTAACTATAAATAATTTTTATAACTATAATTATAAAATTAAACACAAATGTAACATAAGAATTCAATAAAAATAAAATTTTGATTTCACAAATTATACTTACAAGGATTGGAAAATTAGAATTAAAAGTATTTTAATTTATTTTATTATATAGAAAGTCATTGCAGGGTACTTAATTTATAACTAAAAATTGCAATTTTGAATACACCTTTGAAAAATTGGAAGTATATGGAAAGACATATTAATTAGGAATATATTCAGTTGCAAGTACATAATAGCCAACTAATAGTAGCTTCAATTACTGTTATTTAAAATTTTTTTCCAATATCAAGACTTACAGAGGTAGATAGTTTTTTGTGTTCTTTCAGTAAGTAAATAATGTTGGGAGATATATCTACAAGTCTTGGGCCTTCCCTCATGCTCACAAGATGAGTGCTGTGACAGCAGCCTGCTGACCGCATCCATGTAGGAGGAAGGAGAAAGGGAAAGTCAGTCACTCTAATAGGCTTCTGCTTATATCTCATTGGCCAGAACTCGAATGGCTTGCTGAACTTTTACTCATGCACAGCAAATGTTAAATAAATATTTGCTAAATGACTAAATGAATACAACATAGTATCTGAGATTAGGACAAGCATATATTTTAATAAGTTAAAGACTGTTAAAATGAGCTGAAAAATAAAAGTACATCTAAAATAAAAGGACAAAGACATAAATAGAAGTAAAATTGTTATAGGAAAATTTTCCTTCTCATATTTTGAAAGATTAGAGAACCAAATATTAAGGACAAAGTTAATGTAGTTTAATTCAGGATTCCTCTCCAGATGGTGCCGGATCCTAAGTCCCTGTCTGGATCCAAAGCTGGAACCTGAGGTTTCCTCTCCAGTGTTGGCGTGGATCTTGGGGTTTCTCTGGAGTCTCCTCAGGGGAGTCAGGCCTCGTCTCCTGTGGTTACATGCACGTCCTCTTTCCTCCCGAGCTGTAGCAGCAGTGTCAGTGTTCCCGTTGAGTTGACCCAGGGATCTCTGTCTTTCCCTCGAGTTGCCACAGGGCTGTGGCAAAAGCCACCGTGGTGTGAGGCGATATGCAGGTGACACTCGAGATACTGCAGGGAAATCAGTTTCATCTGGAGTGGACTGAAACATCTGGGGGACTTTAAGTATGTTGGCATTACCCCTGGAGATCTTGGCTTTCCTGTTGAGAGTGCCACCTCTTGAGACACAAAGAGAACGGCGGGAAAACTTTCCCCACGAAGCAGCGAAAGGGACACTCACCTCGAGCTTATGAGGGGGAAACGGGGCTCCTCCTGAGTTGTGACGGGACCCTCAGTGTTCCTCCCTGGTGGGGACTGGTATGTCGGGGAACTTTTTGAGTTGCAGCAAGGGTGGGAAGGACCCTTGTGAGGTCCAAGAGGGAAGGCGTGATTTCCCTCGAGACGCCGCAGCAGAAAAGGGCCTCATCTCGCCTGCAGGGAAAGAACCTCATGGTTTTTCTCGAGTTGCAGCAGGTCCCTCTCGAGTTTCGATGGAGACCTCAGGGACCCGCTGGTGTGGTCTCAGGAAAGACCAGTCTCCATACGAGTTGCGAGGGGCCCCTCGGGATTCCTCTCCAGTCAGTGTCGGGTTCTAGGTCCTCGACTGGAACTGCGGCCAGAACCTGAGGTTTCCTCTCCAGTGCTGACATGGATCTTGGGGTTCCTCTGGAGTCTCCACAGGGGAGTCAGACCTCGTCTCCTGTGGTTACATGCACGTCTGCTTTTCTACTGAGCTGTAGCAACAATGTAAGTCTTCCTGTCGGACTGACGCAGGGATCTTTGTCTTTCCTTCGAGATGCCACAGGGCTGTGGCACGAGCCACTGTGGTGTGAGACGATACGCGGGTGACACGCGAGGTAATGCAGGGAAATCAGGTTCATCTGGAGTGGACTGAGACATCTGGGGGGCTTTTAGTATGTTGGCACGACCCCTGGAGAACTCAGCTTTCCTGTTGAGAGCGCCACATCTTGAGATGCGAAAGGAACAGCAGGAATCCATTCCCGACGAAGCAGGGAAATGAACTCTCATCTCGAGCTCACGAGGGGGAAACGGTGCTCCTCTTGAGTTGTGCCGTGACCCTCGGTTTTTCTCCCGCATGAAGACATTTATGTCGGGGAACTTCTTGAGTTGCAGCAAGGGTGGGAAGGACCCGTGCAAGGTTCAAGAGTGAAGGCGTGATTTCGCTTGAGTCGCCATAACAGAAAAGGGCCTCATCTCGCCTGGAGGGGAGAACTTTGTGGTTTTCCTCAAGTTGCAGCAGTTCCCTCTCGAGTTACGATGGGGACCTCAAGGACCCACTCATGTGACCTCAGAAAAGACCAGTCTCCATGCGAGTTGCAATTGGCCCATTGGGATTCCTCTCCAGTCAGTGTCGGGTCCTAAATCCTCATCTGGAACTGAGGCCAGAACCTGAGGTTTAATCTCCAGTGCTGACATGGATCTTGGGATTCCTCTGGAATCTCCACAGAAGAGTCAGGACTCTTCTCGAGTGGAGACATACCCATCCATTTACCTCTCGAGCTGTAGCAGCAGTTTCAGGTTTCCTGACGAGTTGACACAGGGATCTGTGACTTTCCCTCAAGGTACCACAGGGCTGTCGCACATGCCACTGTGGTGTGATTCGATTTTCAGGGTGACCTTCAAGGCAGTGCAAGGAAATAAGGTTCCTCTGGAGTGGACTGAGATATATGGGGTCTTTTGGAATGGTGGCACCACCCCTGAAGTTTCTCTCAACTTTCCGGTTAAGAGCACGTCCTCTTGCTGTGCGACGGGAATGCCAGAATCCTTTCCTGACGAAGCAGGGAAAGGAACCCTCATCTCGAGCTCACAAGGGGGAAACGGGTCTCCTCTTGAGTTGTGCTTGGACCCTTGGTGTTCCTCCCACGTGGAGACGGGTATGCCGGGGAACTTCTTTAGTTGCAGAGTGGGTTGGAAGGACCTTTGCCAGGTTCAAGAGGGAAGGCATGATTTCCCTCGAGACGCCGCAGCAGAAAAGCGCCTTATCTCGCCTGCAGGGGAGAACCTCCTGGTTTTTCTCGAGTTGCGGCAGATCCCTTTCGAGGTACGATGGGAACATCAGGGACCCCCTCGTGTGGCCTCAGGAAAGACCAGTCTCCATGCGAGTTGCGAGGTTCCCCTCGGGATGCCTCTCCAGTCAGTTTCGGGTCCTAAGTCCTCGTCTGGAACTGCGGCCAAAACCTGAGGTTTCCTCTCCAGTGCTGACATGGATATTGGGGTTCCTTTGGAGTCTCCACAGGAGAGTCAGGACTCTTCTAGAGTGGAGACATACACGTCCGATTTCCTCCCGAGCTGTAGCAGCAGTGTCAGGCTTCCTGACGAGTCGACACAGGGATGAATGGCTTTCCCCCGAGGTGCAACAGGGCTGTGACACGTGCCACCATGGTGTGATTCTATGCTCGGGGTGAATTTTGAGGCAGTGCAGGGAAATCAGGTTCGTCTGGAGTGGACTGAGACATTTGGGTGTCCTTTGGAATGGTGGCACGACCCCTGGAGTTCCTCTCGACTTTCCTGTTGAGAGCACGTCCTCTTGCTGTGCGACAGGATCGCCAGAATCCTTTCCTGATGAAGCAGGGACAGGAACCCTCAACTCGAGGGAGAAGGGGAAACGGGGCTCCTCTGGAGTTTTGGTTGGGCCCTCAGGGTTCCTCTCGAGTGGAGACGGGTATTTCGGGGAATTTGTTGAGTTGCAGCAAGGGTGTGAAGGACCCTTTGAGGTTCAGGAGGGAAGGCGTGATTTCTCTCGGGATGCCTCAGCAGAAAACGGCCTCATCTCGCCTGGAGGGGAGAACCTCCTGGTTTTTCTCGAGTTGTGGCAGGTTCCTCTCGAGTTACGATGGGGACCTCAGGGACCCACTCGTGTGGCCTCAGGAAAGGCCAGTCTCTATGCGAATTGTGATGGGCCTCTCGGGTTTCCTCTACAGTCCGTGCACGGTCATAAGTCTTCGCCTGGAGCTGAGATCGGTTCCTGAGGTTTCATCTCCAGTGCTGACATGGATCTTGGGGTTCCTCTGGATTCTCGACTGGGGAGTCAGCCCTCGTTTCGAGTGGAGATGTGGACGTCCACTTTCCTCCCGGTCTTTAGCAGCAGTGGCAGTCTTCGTATCGAGTTGACACAGGGATCTGTGACTTTCCTTTGAGCGGCCACAGGGCTGTCACACGTTCCACCATGGTGTGAGTCTATACTCGCGGTGACAGTCGAGGCAGTGCAGGGAAATCAGGTTCATCTAGAGTGTACTGAGATTTTTGGGTTTTTTTTGGTATGGTGGCACGACCCCTTGAGTTCCTCTCGACTTTCCTGTTGAGAGCGTCTCCTCTTGAGATGCGACGGGAACGCCAGTAATCCTTTCCCAAAGAAGCAGGGAAAAGAAGCCTCATCTCAAGCTTAGGAGGGGGAAACGGGGCTCCTCTTGAGTTTTTACCAGACCTCGGTGTTCCTCTCGAGTGGGGAGAGGTGTGTTGGGGAACTTCTTGAGTTGCAGCAAGGGTGTGCAGGAACCTTTCGAGGTTCAAGAGGGAAGGTGTGATTTCCCTCGAGACATGGCAGCGGAAAAGGGCCTCATCTCGCTTGGAGGGGAGAACCTCCTGTTTTTTCTCGAGTTGCGGCAGTTTCCTCTCGAGTTACGATGGGGAACTCAGGGACCCGCTTCTGTGGCCTCAGGATAGGCCAGTCTCCATGTGAGCTGCAAGGAGTCTCTCGGGATTCCTCTCCAGATGGTGCTGGGTCCTAAGTCCTCGTATGGAATTGAGGCCAGAACCTGGAGTTTCTTCTCCAGTGCTGATATGGATCTTGGGGATCCTCTGGGGTCTCCAAGGGGACTCAGGCCTCATCTCGAGTGGAGACATGCACGTTCGCTGTCCTGCCAAGCTGTAGCAAAAGTGTCAGGCTTCCCGTCGAGTTGACACAAGAATCTGTGGCTTTCCTTCAAGGTGCCACAGGGTTGTCACACGTGCCACCATGATGTGAGTCAATACTTGGGGTGACAGTTGAGGCAGTGTCTGGAAATGAGGTTCATCTGGAGTGGACTGAGACATTTGGGGGTCTTTTGGAATGTTGACACGACCCCTGGAGATCCTCTCGACTTTCCTGTTGAGAGTGCCTCCTCTTGAGGTGCTACAGGAATGCCGGGAATCCTTTCCCTGAACCCTCACCTTGAGCTGTGGAGTGAACAACGGGGGTCCCCTTGAGTTGTGGTGGGACGCTCGGTGTTCCTCTCGAGTGGAGACGGGTATGTCGAGGAGCTTCTTGAGTTGCAGCAAGGGTGTGAAGGACCCTTTCGAGGTTCAAGAGAGAAGGTGTGATTTCCCTCGAGACCCCGCAGCAGAAAAGGGCCTCATCTCTCCTGGAGGGTAGAATTTCCTGGTTTTTCTCGAGTTACGGCAGGTCCCTCTCCAGTTACAATGGGGACCTCAGGGATCCACTTGTTTGGCCTCAGGAAAGGCCAGTCTCCATGTGAGTTAAGAGGGGCCTCTCAGGATTCCTCTGCAGTAGGTGCCAGGTCCTAAGTCCTCGACTGGACCTGAGGCTGGAACCTGAGGTTTCCTCTCCAGTGCTGACATGGAACTTGGGGTTCCTCTGGAGTCTCCACAGGGGAGTCAGGCCTCATCTCGAGTGGAGACATGCACTTCCACTTTCCTCCCAAGCTGTAGCAACAGTGTCAGGCTTCCTGTCATGTTGACTCAGGCATATTTGGCTTTCCCTCGAGGTGCCACAATGCTGTCAAACGTGCCACTGTGGTGTGAGTCAATACTCGGAGTGACAGTGAGGCAGTGCAGGAAATCAGGTTCATCTGGCATGTACTGAGATATTTTGGAGTGTTTTGGAATGGTGACTGTTTGGGTCCACCTGCAGTGGATCCAGGAAAAGGAACTTGGGGTTCCTCTGGAGTCTCCACAGGGGAGTCAGGCCTCATCTCGAGTGGAGACATGCACGTCCACTTTCCTCCCAAGCTGTAGCAGCAGTGTCAGGCTTCCCGTCGTGTTGACTCAGGCATATTTGGCTCTCCCTCGAGGTGCCACAAGGCTGTCAAACGTGCCACCGTGGTGTGAGTCAATACTCGGGATGACAGTGAGGCAGTGCAGGGAAATCAGGTTCATCTGGCATGGGCTGAGATATTTTGGGGTGTTTTGGAATGGTGGCTGTTTGGGTCCAGCTGCGGTGGATCCAGGAAAATCAATGCGGAGATGGCATTGGTGAGGAAACTTGTTTATTTATTAATATAAGATTAGATTAGGAAGAAATAGTGTAGTAGGGAAATTAAGTCTAGAAAAGAGGCTGAATAACTTGGTTTACGGGGAAGGCCAATAAAGTTCCACACAAGTAGCTTGCCCCATCTACGTTGGGCCACTGGCACCCGCTTGAATATCTAAGGGTGCCCCACTTTAGGCTTCCTTTTGCGCGGGTCTTAGAAGCCAGGACCAGTAAGTAGACTTGGTGAGCCGCCCACTCCAGATGGAAATTCAGCCTGAATTTAGAGTAAAGAGGAGAGGAAGGGAGAGGGCCAAAAAGAGAGAGAGAGAGAGAGACGGGGGGAAACCAGATTGCCAAGAAACTAGGCCGAGAGACTAGTCTGAGAAACTGGTCCATTATTTATTGTTCAGAAGACCTTTTATACTTTTGATAAAACATGGAGATTAATGGGTAACACAAAGTTATGCAGCGTTAACAGCCCAGACTCATCAAAAACAGGCTTTTCTCTCTGCATACCTAATTGTATACACAAGTCTTAGATAATTTACATCTCTTCTGGCCAAAAATGGCCAATTAACATTTTACAGCTTTTTTCCAATAAGGGTTTGTCAACCAGAAGACTTATTTGTGTTGATCTTCCCAAAGTCTGGTGCCACTCTCAGAAAGCACTAAATAAAGTTATATTCATACATGGCAAAGATACAGAAATTTATAACAAGTGAAAGGAGTACAGTGATTTATAACAAAAGAAAAGTAATTAACTCAAAAGTCTAGTGTTGGTAACATCAAAACTACTATGTATCTTTACCTAATTGTATACACAAGTCTTAGATAATTTACATCTCTTCTGGCCAAAAATGGCCAATTAACATTTTACAGCTTTTTTCCAATAAGGGTTTGTCAACCAGAAGACTTATTTGTGTTGATCTTCCCAAAGTCTGGTGCCACTCTCAGAAAGCACTAAATAAAGTTATATTCATACATGGCAAAGATACAGAAATTTATAACAAGTGAAAGGAGTACAGTGATTTATAACAAAAGAAAAGTAATTAACTCAAAAGTCTAGTGTTGGTAACATCAAAACTACTATGTATCTTTTCCCATATCCCATTTACATTGGTTAACATCCTCCCAGGTGCCTAAAAGATAAAGAATATGAAGGCCTGACTGCAATCATTGAGCCAACACTGAAAACCCATCACTAATATGATTTTTAACTCTTTAGAAAAGGCTCTGTTTCTTTAAGTTGTTTTTAAGCTTTGTGCCTCTCACGGTTGGGGGCTGTAAGCAATTCACACGCTGTAAGAGGTTCGGGGGAACCTGTTAGGCAAGCTAGAGAGTTATCAAAGGGGGTTTAACTGAAACATCCCTTTCAAATGCAGAAGACTAAAGCCCTCATTTGACTTTTTCCAGAGAATATTAGAAGAGTGGAAAAGCAGAGTACAAAGGCCAGCAGATTCTTATTTTGGGGGAGCTGAATGCTCAGGAAATTCCAGGGGGAACCCCTGAAACCTGATCACGTCCTTGCATTTTATCAGGCTTCCTTCTGCATGACCTTGTCACGGGTGGGATTCTTCACGCTGGCCCCGACATCTCCCCCTTTTTTATATATTTTTAAAAAAATCAGGTGCACTTCTGTTGTGAGATTCCCAATGCTCTACCGAAGAATCCTGACAATACAAGGAAGAATGATTAAAGAATATGGAGGTCTGGCAGCAGTCATTGAGTCAACAGTGAAAACCTTCTACCAATATAATTTTTAACTCTTTAGAAAATGCTCTGTTTCCTTAAGATGCTTTTAAACTTTGTGCCTCTCGCAGTTGGGGGCTGTAAGCAATTCACAAGCTGTAAGCAGTCTAGGGAACCTGTTAGACAAGCAAGCTAGAGAGTTATCAGAGGGGGTTTAACTGAAACATCTCTTTTAAATGCAGAAGACTAAAGCCCTGATTTGACTTTTTCCAGAGAATATCAGAAGAGTGGAAAAGCAGAGTACAGAGGCCGGCAGATTCTTATTTTTTTGGGGGGGTGGATGCTCAGGAGATTCCAGGGGGAACCCCTGAAACCTGAACACGACCTTGCATTTGCCAGGCTTCCTTCCACATGACCTTGTCATGGGCGGGATTCCTCACACTGGCCCCCAACACTTGGATGCAATCTCAAAAACGACAGAATGATCTCTGTTCGTTTCCAAGGCAAACCATTCAATATCACAGTAATCCAAGTCTATGCCCCAGCCAGTAACGCTGAAGAAGCTGAACGGTTCTATGAAGACCTACAAGACCTTTTGGAACTAACACCCAAAAGAGACGTCCTTTTCATTATAGGGGACTGGAATGCAAAAGTAGGAAGCCAAGAAACACCTGCAGTAACAGGCAAATTTGACCTTGGAATACAGAGTGAAGCAGGGCAAAGACTAATAGAGTTTTGCCAAGAAAATGCACTGGTCAGAGCAAACACCTTCTTCCAACAACACAAGAGAAGACTCTACACATGGACATCACCAGATGGTCAACACCGAAATCAGATTGATTATATTCTTTGCAGCCAAAGATGGAGAAGCTCTGTACAGTCAAGAAAAACACGACCAGGAGCTGACTGTGGCTCAGATCATGAACTCATTATTACCAAATTCAGACTTAAATTGAAGAAAGTAGGGAAAACTGCTAGACCATTCAGGTATGACCTAAATCAAATCCCTTATGATTATACATACAGTGGAAGTGAGAAATAGCTTTAAGGGCCTAGATCTGATAGATTGAGTGCCTGATGAACTATGGACTGAGGTTCGTGACATTGTACAGGAGACAAGAGATCAAGACCATCCCCATAGAAAAGCAAAAAAGCAAACTAGCTGTCTGGGGAGGCCTTACAAATAGCTGTGAAAAGAAGAGAGGTGAAAAGCAAAGGAGAAAAGGAAAGATATAAGCATCTGAATGCAGAGTTCCAAAGAATAGCCAGAAGAGATAAGAAAGCCTTCTTCAGCGATCAGTGCAAAGAAATAGAGGAAAAGAACAGAATGGGAAAGACTAGAGATTTCTTCAAGAAAATTAGAGATACCAAGGGAACATTTCATGCAAAGATGGGCTCAATAAAGGACAGAAATGGTATGGACCTAACAGAAGCAGAAGATATTAAGAAGAGGTGGCAAGAATACATGGAAGAACTGTACAAAAAAGATCTTCACGATCCAGATAATCACGATGGATCTGATGCTGGGAGGGATTGGGGGCAGGAGGAGAAGGGGACGACCGAGGATGAGATGGCTGGATGGCATCACAGATTCGATGGACATGAGTCTGAGTGAACTCCTGGAGATGGTGATGGACAGAGAGGCCTGGCGTGCTGCGATTCATGGGGTCGCAAAGAGTTGGACACGACTGAGCGACTGAAATGAAAAAATGAAAAATGAACCTTCAGTCAGATTAGACTAGCAGATTCTTTACCAGCTGAGCCACAAGGAAGTCCCCTAGAAGGGATTACAAGGCTTCAAAAGAAATGAAACAAGTCAACAGAATGTATCATTACCCTGCCAGTGTAATAGAGTCTCATATAGTTTATAAAAAGCACACTTGACATACCAGTTTGTCACTTTGAGTAGTACAAATGTTTGCTGCCTTTTCTAAACCACCCCCACCCCACCCCCACCCAGATATACTGAGAAATGAAGGTCACCTTTAGGGAATCATGTAATCTTTTTTTTAATCTGGCTTGACATTAAAATCAATGTGTTTTTAGTTCCTGCTTGTGATAAGTTGTGCCTGCTCTACACTGGGTCACATGGTCTGTTTAGCACACCCTTTATGTTGAAATAGTTATGAAAATGTGTCTTACACATGGATTAAAATTTAGTAAACACTCATTGAGTGGAGTGTTGAACTGGATGAGTCCTACTGGCCTTGAATCTATTGTTACTCTCTGTAGAATGACTCTTTTAAGTACCTTAGCTCTAAGCCATTCTGTTCTATTTCATATTTTTAACTCAAAGAGCAACCCCACCCCACCCCCCTCTTAGATACATGATATCACTATGCTTAACATAATCTATTATAACTGCTTGCTTGTGTTTCTCCCTCTGTAAATATGATGACTATGGTGAGAATTTTACAGTAGGAAAGTTTGGGAAGTTTAAGGTTATAAGCAGAAATGAAGCAGGAAATTGCTAGTTACTATGATGTAGTTGTAGGTAATACTGAGATTTTTCTTCTACCTAAAGTGGTTCAAGTCATAAATTTTACAGTTATTTTGTGTTGTTTTACATAACTTTAGAATTTGTGTGTTTCAAAGCTTAAGAAACTTATATTTCCTATTTAATGTATTGTCCTCCTGCGTTTAAAAAGAAACAATTCTTTTATTTAAAATGTAATTTTTTTTTTTTACTGTGAACAACTGATATAGAAGAATAAACCAAAGAAAATGATTCAGTCTTAATCAGACATAATCAGACATTATACCACTCTTCAGGAAGAACTTGTTATCCTTTCAGTGTCTTTTGTTTTCCTGTGCTGATGTCCACATAGACAGAAACATTTAACAAATTTAGGGATTAGTATCAATATTTGCTGACACCATGAGTCTTGTTTCTCGCAACAGAGGCAACTCTCTTAGTGATATTTGTGTGTAACTCAGTGAGAGCTAACATTTACTGAGTGATTAACCATGTGCTAGGCATTGTGGTTAAGTGGATTATTTTATTTAATCCTTATAACTCTACTCTGAAAATAGGAGGTTAAGTAACTTGCCTAATGTCACATAACTAGTAAATGGTTAAAGCAGGACTCCAACCCAGGAAGTCTGACTCCAGGACTTGTTTCCCCATTACCACATACTGCCAAGTCCTTTCAGTTTTATCACATAAGAAAAACATAACCTACTAAATATTTCAAATGCAAACTAAAACATTGTTTATTATCTGTCAAATTTTGAAGGAGAAAAATTGATGATACAGAGTCTTCTCTTACTGGGAGTGCTGAGAGGCTCCTTCTCTGCCTCTGTCGGCCAGAGTATGGATCTGGGGACAGCTGTCCATCTCTGCCACGTTTGCTGCGCTTACTTGGTCACCCAACGCAGAAAATGTGAAAATCTAAAATAGGAGTTTAAAAACATTATTTCTGTGAAAACTAATGAGGGTACTTTGGATAGACTGGATGAAGGCAAGTGATTCAACAACTTTCTGTCAAATTCAGTGTGGGTTAGAAAACTATAGACAAAATCCGCTGGATCATGGAAAAAGCAAGAGAGTTCCAGAAAAACATCTACTTCTGCTTTATTGACTATGCCAAAGCCTTTGACTGTGTGGATCACAATAAACTGTGGAAAATTCTGAAAGAGATGGGAATACCAGACCACCTAACCTGCCTCTTGAGAAATCTGTATGCAGGTCAGGAAGCAACAGTTAGGACCTGTCTCTTATACACATCTGGATATCAAAAGAGGAACTCTCCAGTAGCATATTGGGCACCTAATGACCTGGGGAGTTCCTCTTTTGATATCCTATCATTTTGCCTGTTCATACTGTTCATGGGGTTCTCAAGGCAAGAATACTGAAGTGGCTTGCCATTCCCTTCTCCAGTGGACCA